>PVIU01006687.1:0-99234 GCA_004026605.1 Ondatra zibethicus
TTTTTTTTTTTTTTTTTTTTTTTTTTGGTTTTCTTTAAGTGATTTGCTGATATCTTCCAATTTTTTGTTTGTTTTTCCTTCCATTTCTTTAAGGTAATTTCTCAATTCATCTTTAATAATTTCAGATATTCTTTTGGGGTTATTTTTTAGATCATTTTCTTCTGGGTCATCCATATTTGGTTGTTCAGGTCTTACTTTTGTAGGGTCTTTGGGTTTCACTGGTATTGTGTTGTTCTTTGTGGTGTAGCTTGTGATCTTACCTTTTCTACTCGTCTTTTCCTCTAATAGGTGTGGTTGGTGCTGTCTGAGATTCTGTTGAATAATCTTCTAGGTGCCAGTAGATCGAAAGCTAAGATGCTTTTCCTCATGGTACAGTCAGTGTCACAGTTCTAGTTACCCCGTTGGTTATTCCTGTTCCTGGAGGTAGCTCTGTGCTCCTGTGTTTTTGTCTGCTCCCTTGGAGTTTGCTGTCTCAAGCCTACTTTGGTCTAGGCTGCTGGCTTTGATATGTTTCTGTAAATCTTGGTCTGGATCTCCTCTTGCAGAAGTCCCTTGCTTGGAGTTAGACCTGTTCTGGTGGCAATGGCTGACTCTGGATCCGGTCACTGGTTCAATCCTCATTCGTTAGTGTCCCGGGACTGGGTTTGCTCCTGGTGGAGCTTGTTTTCTTTGTGTCTTAGGTAACTGGTTCAGTCCCACTCTAGTTCCGGTGGAGGTTGCAGACTCTGAGTCAGGTTGTTGGCTCAATCCTGGTCTTCCAGTGAGTGTCCCAGGACTGGGTTGGCTTTCAGGGCTGGATTTGCTTCTTGCTTCTTCTCCTGGTGGAGCTTGTTTCCTCCAGCTCCCTTTGTCCTAGGAGCCTCGTTCAATTCACTCCTGTGGAATTTGTTGCCCAAGGTGGAGTTCCTTGCCTCAGGGCAACTTTGGCTTAGGTTACTAGCTTTGACCTGTGTCTGTAAATACTAGTCTGGGTTCCCTCCTGCAGAAGCCCCTGGGTTGGATTTGGACCTGGAAAGGTTTCTGGTTTCGGTCTACTGCCTGGGAGGTTCTGGGCTTGGGTGTGCCTGAACCCGCAGGGGACCTGCTTACTTCCTCAGAGGTCTCAGACTCGTGCTGGGACTCCTAGGGGTTTCAGGTTCCTGCCTATTCCCTTTGATGTCACAACCAATGTCTGAACCCACAGGGGACCTGTCTCAGGCCTACTCTCTCTGAGGTACCAGATTCGCGCTTGGCCCCGTCAAGATCTCTGGTTCCTGCCTATTCCCTTGGAGGTCCCGGCCTAACTCACGCCCAGGTTGATGGAGGTCCTGGCTCCGGCCTAGTTCCTGGGAGGTCCTAGACTCTCACCCAGACCCACAGGGGTGTTGGCCCACCTCCACTCCCTTGAAGGTCCCAGATTCACATCCGGACCCTCAGCAATCTCTGGCTCTGGCTCATTCGCTCAGCAGTTACTCCCTTGTACCTGTTCCAGTGGGGATGGTTGGCTCTGGATATGGTCGCTGGGTCAATCCTGATCTGCTCATGTCCTGGAAACCTGGGTTTGCTCCTGGTTTCTGCTCTTGGTGGAGTTTATTCTCTCTGTGTCTTTGGTAACTGATTCAGTCCCACTCTGGTTACGGTGGAGGTCATGGACTCTGAGTTAGGTCGTTGGCTCAATCCTGGTCTGCCAGTGTCTCAGGACTGGGTTGGCTCCCAAGGCTGGATTTGCTCCTGGCTTCTGCTCCTGGTGGAGCTTGTTTCCTCTGGCTCTCTCTGTCCTAGGAGTCTCGTTCAATTCCTTACCTTCATTTTTAATTTGTGTGTGTATGTGCTCATACATGTGTATGTGTGCACGCATGCATGTGCATGCATGTGTGTGTGCACAGATGCCTCCAGAAGACAGAGCTGTCAGATCCCTTGCAGTTGGAGTTATAGGCCACTGGAGTTATAATGTGAATGTTGGGAATTAAACACAAGTCTTTGGCAAGAGCAGCAAGTCTCTTGACCTCTGAGCCATGTTTCTAGCACCAAATCTCCTTCTTGGATTTTCACTAATACTTGTTCTCGTTCTCTCTCTCTCTCAGTCTCTCCCTCTCTCTCTCTCAGTTTTGTTTCTCAAGACAGGTAGCCCTGACCATTCTGAAACCCACTTTGTGGACCAGGCTGGTCTTGAACCCAGAGATCTACCACCTCTGCCTCCGAAGGCATGTGCCACAATTACCTGTCCCTTTACTCCATTTCTTCAACATGTGACTTATTTCCATTCCACTTCCTGGTTCTCCTTTTCTTCTCAAATTGTACATTTTGTATTTTTCCTTGCTCAGTTTGCTCCTTTTCATTACATATCTTCATTAGTTAACACTAATAAGCACACAACAGAGTCTATACTAGGCTGTTTTGAGATTTCCTCTGCCAACAGAATTAATCCAAATATCTTCACTTTATCCTCAGGCAGACTCTTTGGACAAGGGCAAAAAGCAACCACTTTCTTCATGAAAAATTACAAGAATGATGTCTAGGCAACACACTAAAATTCTTCTCTTCTGAAACCTGTTGAGCCAGGCCCTCATAGTTCTCATGCTCCTAGTAGTATGACCCATTAAGCAGTGCTTAAAGCATTCCATCATGACCCAAGGTACCAAAGTTCAAATTCTTACAAACAAAAATATGGTCTAACCTATCACAGAAATACTCTATTCTTGGTACCAACTTCTGTCTTTGGGTTTCTGTTGTTATGGAGAGACACCATAACCATGGCAACTCACATAAAGGAAAGCATTTAATTGAGGTTGGCTTGCAGTCTCAGAGGTTTGATCCATTATCATCATGGCAGGATATGTGGGCATGCAGGCAGACATGGTGCTGGAGAAGGAGCTGAGAGTTCTACATCTTGATTCACAGGCAACAGAAAGTGAATCATGACCCTGAGCATAACTTGTGCATAGGAGACCTCAAAGCCCACCCCCACAGTGACACACTTCCTTCAACAAGACCACACCTCCTCCAACAAGGCTATACCTAATAGTGCCACTCCCTTTCGGGTCCATTTCATGTCATACCACCAAACTAGTGAACAGTATTTTTTTTAAAAACTCAAACCGGAAACAAACAAAAAAACCCATGCTCCAAGAATTTTCCTGAGAATATATTATTTTATTTTTCTGTTTGTCTGAACTAAAGTTCATCTCTCTCTCTCTCTGTCTTTCTCTCTCTCTCTTTCTCTGTCTGTTTCTGTTTCTCTCTCTTTCACACACACACCTTCATCTATTTGTTAGCAGACACCTAGGTTAATTCTATAGCTCAGCTATTGTGAATAGTGCCATATTAAAAATGGACTTTAGCCAGGCGGTGGTGGCTCACACCTTTAATCCCAGCACTCGGGAGGCAGAGGCAGGCGGATCTCTATGAGTTCGAGTCCAGCCTGGTTTACAACAGCTAGTTCCTGGACAGGCTCCAAAGCTACAGAGAAACTGTGTCTTGAAAAACCAAAAAAAAAAAAAAAAAAAAAAAAGGACTTTAAGGCATGCCTTTAATTCCAGTACTCAGGATGCAGAGGCAGATGAATCTTTGAGTTCAAGGGCACCCTGGTCTACAGAGGGAGTTCTAGGACAATCAGAGCTGTTACACAGAGAAACCCTGTCTCAAAAAAAAAAAGTTAGATGTCCCTGTCGTATGCTGAGATTCTTTGGGTCTATGGATACATACCCAGGGGTGATCCACCTGAATCATGTGGTAGTTATATTTTTAGATGTTTTTAAATTCTTTATTCTAATTTCCCCAGCAGCTGCACTAATTTACACTCCCACCAACAGTACAGTAAAGTACAGTGTTCCCTGTCTGTCTTCCCCAGTGCTTCCTAGTTTTCTTCCCTTTGGCCGTTCTCACTGGGGTGAGATAGACTGTGCAGTTGTGATTTGCATTTCTCTGATGGCAAACGAGGCTTAGCAATCTCAAAGTTATTAGCCATTTGTTCTTTTGAGAACGGTCTTTTTGATTTATTTTCCCATTTACTGATTGGATTATTATTTTTAATATTAATATTTAATAACTTTTAATATTGAACTTTTAAAAATTCTTCTTAGATTCTGGATAATAACACACTATCAGGTGAAGAGTTGGCAAAGATTTTCTCCTGTCCCGTATTCTCCTTTTAACTCTGCACACACTCGCTTTATGTTCATTTTATTATTTTTTAAAATAATTTTACTTTTTTGTTTTTGTTTTTTTGAGACAGGGTCTTTCTGTGCAGTCCTGGCTGTCCTGGAGTACACTATGTAAGCCAGGTTAGTTCAAAATCACAAAGATACTCCTGCCACCTGAGTACTGGGATTAAAGGCGTGCTCCACCACACCTGGCTTTTTCTTTCATATGTCTGTGTCTTTGCCTGTACATATGTCTGTGTGCTGTATCCACGCCTGGTTCTAAAAAGGGCATCAGATTCCCTAGAACTAGAGGTAGAAATAGTTGTGAGGCACATGTTAGGAAATATTAGGAATAGAACCTGTGTCCTCTGTAAAAGCAGCCAGTGCTCTCAACCTCCAGCCCAGGCTCTTAATTTCATGCAATCCTACTTGTCAACCTTTTTTTTCCCCTGAAGAAACAGGGTCTCATGTAGCTCAGGCTGGCCCCCAATTTACTATGTAGCAGAGGATGGCTTTGAATGTCTGGTCTTTCTGTCTTTCCTTTCCAAGCGCTGAGATGGTTTGCTTGGGCTGCCACCCCGATGTACAGTAGTGGGTTAAACTCAGGGCCTCCGGCCTGCTAGGCAGTCACCTGTCTGATTTATACCCCCAGGCCACATTTACAAATTCTTTTTTTAAAAGGTTTATTTTATTTTTAAAAATATGGATATGTGTGCACGCTCACAAGTGCAGGCGCCTGCAGGGGCCGGAGGCGTCAGAGCCCCCCTGGAGCTGGAGTTACAGGTGGCTGTAAACCACCTGCCATTGGTGCTGGGAACGGGACTCAGGCCCTCTGGGGAACAGTAATGATGTGTTCTTAACAGCTCAGCCATTTTCATAGGCCCCATTTGACATTCTTGCTCTTAACTCCTGGACTACAGGCATCCTGTTTAAAGCCTTTGACTATACTTACCTCTTGCAACTTGAGAAGTTTCAAAATTCTGAAGCAGACTCTTTTGGCAGGCTGGGCTGACCTTGAACTTGCTATATAGCACCACCTCCCCTGTTCTTCATTACAGACATGCACTACCCCATCCAACCTTGCTATGCCATGCTAGAGGGGGAACCTAGGGCTCCATACAGGGTAGGCTCATCAATAAACTACACTCCAGACCCCCCTTTTTGTTTTTTGTTTGTTTTTGAGACAGGGTTTCTCGGTGTAGCCCTGGATGCCCTGGAGCTTGCTCTATAGACCAGGCTGGCCTTGACCTCACAGAGATCCATCTGCCACTGCCTCTCGAGGGCTGGGATTAATAGGCATGGGTGTGCCACTACTGCCTGGCCCCATATCCACAATGCCAGCTGTGTCAATCTATGAACATGGGAGGTCTTTTCATTTTCTACTGTCTTTTCTCGATTCTTTATTCAGTAGTTCTTAAGTGTTTCAAAGTTTTTATTGTAGATCTTTTATTTCCTTGGCTAGATTTATTCATAGCAATTCCTTTTTGTATTTTATCATCATTATCATCGTCAACATCATTGTGATGGCCAATGAGGTTGTTTTCCTCTTTGCTCAGCATGTTTATTATTGCTGAAATGGATTTGTTGCAAGATTCCCGGCAAGCCGAGAGCAGCCAGTCCTGCACAGGGCCAGGGTGCACCACGCAGCTGGTCTCCAAAGGTGGCTGGTCCCCTGGGCGTCCCCGGCAGCGAGCCATGTGGGCGACTGGCGGGCAAAAGACAGACTGGCACACCATGTAGAGTAAAGTTGGACATTTATTAGGTGGGTAATGGAGGGGAAGGAAAAATGGTAGAAGGGGTGGAGAGAGAGAGAAGGAGAAAGAGAGAGGGGGAGAGGCTGCCTCTCCGAGAGAGGGACAGAGAGAAAGAGAGAGAGAGAGAGAGAGAGAGAGAGGAGAGAGAGAGAGAGAGGAGTCAGCAGCTACCTCTCTGAGGGGGGGACCAGAGAGAGGGGAGACTAAGGCTGGAAGCTGGAAGGGAGTGGGCATGGCTTGTCTCTTAAAGAGACAGAACATTACAATTACTATATAGAAAAACCACTAGATTAGTCATATAGCTACATTGGTAGACTGTTTGCCCAGCACACATGATGCCCTGGGTTTAGTTGCTAGCACTGTATAGTCAGGTGCCTTTGAGTATGCCTATAATCTCAGCACTCAGGTGGAAGGTTAAGGTCATCCTTTGCTGCATAGTGAGTAGGAGGAGGCCAGCCTGGGCTGCATAAGACTTTGTCTAAAAAAGAAGTACATTAATTTTTGTATGTTGATTTTGTATCTAACTACTTTGCTGCCAAGTGTTACCAGAGATTAGAAATACTTGGTAAATCTTGGAGGTTTTTATTTTTGTTTATTTTTTTTTCCTTTTTGAGTCAGGGTTTCTCTGTGTAGACCTGGTTGCCCTGGAACTCACTTTGTAACTCTATAGACCAGGCTGGCCTCGAACTTACAGAGATCTGCCTCTGCCTCCTGTGTGCTGGGATGAGACTTGTACCACCACCAGATTTTTAAGGAAAGTGTCATATTATATGCAAATAAGTATAGTTTGATTTTGATTCTCCCTTTCCTGTTTGTATCCTTTTATGACTTTAGCAACAGGGTAGAAAGCAATGGCAATATATTGAAAACAGGTGGGGAATCATTGAGAAACCCAACATGGCCTGGGAATCACAATGGCAAGTAACAGGCTGGAAATGACCGAGGCACCTAGTTAATTTGAATGCATGTGTCCAGTGCTGATGAGATGTAGGATTTCCTTTATTAAAAAAAGGCCTCGTTATTGGGAGATTGACAGAGTTATCCTAAGAGGATGAGGGGCAAGGATATTGCAGGAAGACAGACGAAATGGAGAGTGAAGAACATTGATCAAATGGTCTGTTCTTCCAAAGAAAGAATATACTCAGGCAGCGTATTTAGGAGGTGAATGCAATCATGTAATACTTTTCATTTATTAGGAAACATTTGTAATTCACCAAAGCAGTGGAAATGACCCACTTTAAACCTTCACCCACTGAAAACACCCTCAGGGCTACAACAGAGACCAGCGACACTGCAGCTCCTTGAGAGCCGATTAGAAATGCTGAGATTTTCAGGCCCTAGCCCAGACCCACGGAATAAGCACGCCCAGAATACCCTGACCACAATGGCCTATGAGCATATCTTTTTGTTTGGAAGCTCCTCTTTAACCCACTGGACTTCAGAACCGACCGGAGGAGCGTTTCCCCGCCCCCACCTCCGCCCCCGTCCCCCACCTCCGCCCCCGTCCCCCACCTCCGCCTCCGCTCCTACATCCGCCCCGGAACCCAGACCCTGACGCAACCTTGTTATCCAGCGTGGAAGGTCAGGAAGACCCCACGCCGGGGCAAACGGGGGACGGGCAGGGATCGTGTCGTCGGGGGGTGGAGCGAGGCTGCCCAATGGCCTCCCCGGAGAGGGGTCTGCCCAATGGACGTTCGCGGAAGGGGGTGGGGAGAGGAAGGTCTTCAATGGACTGGGCAGGGGGCGGGCCTGTCCTGCGGACTCTCCCGGGCGGGGGGCGGGGCCGTATTTCCCGGACTCCCCTGCGGCGGGGGCTTCGGGCGTTCCGAGCTCGGTATGTGGCGTCTGGCTCGCACTGTGTGCGGGCAGACGGTGAAGAGCTGCAAGCTTTCCCGTTCTCCGTGCAGGCTTACCGCCCCCATGTCCACTCTGCTGATCCATCATCCCCAGTATTCTTGGCTGCAAGAGCTGGGGCTCCGCGAGGAAAACGCGGGCGTGTATAATGGACACTGGCGCGGCGGGGGAGAGGTATGCCAGCGCCCCGGAGAGTTGTAGCCTAGGATTTGCCCGGGAGGCCAGGAGGCGGGCGCCCCCATTACCATCGTCTCCCTACTGGAACGGTGGGAGGATAGACAGGATGGGAAGTTTTAAATTTGTATAATAGAAGTTTTCTCACGAAGAAAGACGAAACTAAGGGAACTTTAGATTTTAGCAGGAAGGCTAAACCCCAGGGTTCAAAACCGTATGGCAGTTTGCCTTGGATCTGTCACAAGCTCGATCTGGCTAAAATCTTGCAAATTTTTTCACCTTGAAGACTTGATTTTCAATATTTATTGCCCAAACTTGTCACGGTAATAAAACGTTTTCTAGAATGCAGTGGACAGGTAAGTTATAGTTGCCCAAAACTTAGGAGGGTGTCGCGTAGTTTCAAAGGAAGGAGAGGAAGCTTTTTCAGAAACCTGATGTTCAGCTGTACCAGAACCTTCTTTGGTACAGAAAACGCAACTTCTTTTCAAGGCTACTGTTGACCGTAGGAAAGCCAGGTGATTTTAATTGTTGCGAAATTGGGGGTTTCGCCCTGTTGTCTCTTTTTAAAAACAAACAAAGAAACAAAAACCTTTTTGCCCTCAGCTGCTTCTTTTGTGGCATTAGTCATTAATGACTGATAAAATATAGCCTTTTAGCCACGCTTCGGTTTTATCTTTCCATTTGGAAACCTCTCCAGTTTCATCAACCCAGGCTTTTTTGTAGTTTGGACTGGGGCGTTCTGTTTCCAGACCAGAGGGTGGGCAGAGTAAGGTGGCAAAGCAGTAAGTTAAACTGTCAGTTGAATTTCTGGTTACCCTAAGGGTTGAGTGAGTGTGTTGTGCCCCTTGACCCTAGTATTTAGACGACCAGCTCGTGGATTTTACAGAAAGTTCCTAATGCATATGTGAGAAACCCAAGACTGCTCTGAAGAGTGGGTTAATCATAACAGAAGTTAGCCTAAAGGCTCCTAATTTGCTTTTCTTTTTCTATTTGGTTTCTCCTCAAGTAGGGAATGGTTATAATTCCCCCCCATGATTGTCATCTTTTTGTTTGTCTCTTTCAAGGTAATTACGACCTATTGTCCTGCTAACAATGAGCCAATAGCAAGAATCCGACAGGTAAGTTGCTGAAACTCAGGCTGTTACAGGGAACTGTGCTAGCGGTCTTTAGAGGCAAAGGTTAAGATCAGCACAGACATACAGAAGTGAAGAACCAGATACTTCCTTGTCATGGTATCTGACAAGCTTCCTTGAGCTCTCTCTGGGGAGCTCACTCTGGCTCGGCGGTATTAACTAGAAAAAGTACATCATAGAGAGGATTAGACAGAGGTTTTTTTTTTTTTCCTTGTTGTTTGGATACAAGATACCTAGCCTAGAGCTTGCTTTTAGCTGACTTTTGACTTAGCAATAGGCATGCAGCACCATGCTAGGTTTTTGCTGGGGCTTGGACCCAGAGCTTCATGCATGCTAGGCAAGTTGAACTGCATTCCTAGTGTCCTTGAGTATTGCTTCTGACTCATTCCAGAGGTTTTCTTTCTTTTTTTAAGAATGAAAATTCTGATTTTTCAAATCTGAGTTGGAGCCCACGATTGAACTTTCTAATATGGGCCATATGTTGTATCCAGATGAGGCTAGACCTTGATTTGAAAAACAAGGTCTTAAAGCACAATTGTGCTATCTTTTCTTGTATTAGATTCTAGCTGGTGTTTCTATATATGCTTTAGTTTAATTTAATATTTCTATAATCTCCCCTCTTCCCCACCATGCTGGGAACTGAACCCAGGGCTTCAACCATGCTCATCAAGAGCCTTGCCCCCAACTACAACTCCAGCCTTCTGGATTGTAGACTGTTGAAATCATTATCGTCTTTAGTCTTAGGGATAGAAAAATCCCCTCCCCTTTTCTTTTTTCTTTTCTTTCTTTTTTTTGTTTTGTTTTTTTCATGACAGGGTTTTTTTGTAGCTTTGGAACCTGTCCTGGAACTTGCTCTTGTAGACCAGGCTGGTCTCGAACTCACAGAGATCTGCCTGCCTCTACCTCCTGAGTGCTGGGATTCAAGGCATGTGCCACCACCGTCTGGCTATTCCCCTTTTTTCAAAGATGTATATATATTCAAGAAGGCAAGTAACTGTGGTCAGTTGCCGGGCAGTGGTGGCGCACATGCCTTTAATCCCATCACTTGGGCAGCAGAAGCAGGTGGGTCTCTGTGAGTTCGAGGCCAGCCTGGTCTACAGAGTGAGTTCCAGGACAGGCTTTAAAGCTACACAGAGAAACCCTGTCTGGAAAAAACCAAACCAAAACAAAAACTCACAGCTCTCACCTCAAAGGGAATAGTATATAGCCTTTTCTGGAGCCAGATTTGAGTAACCACCACACCCTGGGAAACATAGCCAGGTTACCCCAGGTTGTTCCCTCAGGGAAGCTGTCTCTTAGAGTTTTATAGTTGTAGGAAAAGTTTTATCTTAAGGCAATAGTGGTTACAGCAAGATGGGGGCTCCGCCTGTTATCCAATGACATTCTCTAGCCTTTGGGTCTGCCAAATTGATAGATTCCAAAAGACCTTTTATCGGTTAGTCACAGGATGTTCCGACAGACACAGAGGTGGGCGAGGAATTCACGGGGCTGAAACTAGCTCAGGGTAAGGTACTTAGGCTCTGGATTTGCAGCGTTCCATCCTCTCTGCAGCTATTCTTTTTGAGACAGAATTTCACTGCGTACCCTTGGCTGTCTTAGAACTCACTCTATAGACCAATATAGCCTCAAACTCCCAGAGCTCTGCCTCCTGAGTGCTGGGATTAAAGGCCCTCTACAGTTCTAATCAGTATCTGCAAACAGCCTCTTTCTGGGAATCCTCACTCTTTATTCCTTTTCTCTCATCCCAATTCCTAACTTAGGCCAGTTCGGAAGACTATGAAGAAACTATAAAGGAAGCCAAGGAAGCCTGGAAAATGTGGGCAGAGGTAAGTATGCGTCCCTGGTCCTCACTGCAGAACAGGGCACCTCCTGTAATTATGAAAGACATGAGACAGGGCTAAAATGTGCAATCTTGGGGACTGTGTTAATTTCGTCCCTGGTATTCATAAAATAGTGTCCTTCTCCATTGGAATTACAGGGATGGATAACTTTAAAATCCATGGAAACTCTTATGATACGGTGTAAACTGGAGCCAGGAATATTCTCCCCACAAACTTGTAATTGAGCAGGCGAGTTCTTTGTTCTGTGCTCCTGCTACCTCTCCTCCCAGACTGGCCAGAGACAGGCTGTCTTCACAGCACGTCTGGCTCCAGAGCAGGTACACTGTTTTTCAGGGCTAAGGAGTTCTTGTTGGCCATGAGGCAGAATCTGCCTCCTTCATCTTTGAACATCATCCATCATGGGTTAAAAAAGCCGAAGTGCGGGGCTGGAGAGATGGCTCAGTGGTTAAGAGCACTGGCTGCTCTTCCAGAGGTCCTGAGTTTGATTCCCAGCAACCACATGGTGGCTCACAACCATCTGTAATGAGATCTGGCGCCCTCTTCTGGCGTGCGGGCATACATAGAGGCAGAATGTTGTATACATAATAAATAAATCTTAAAAAAAAAAAAAGCCAAAGTGCAGCTGCTCAGTGATGGTCGCTCACACCTTTAATCCCAGCATGTGGGAGGCAGAGGCTAGTGGATCTCTTTGAGTTCGAGTCCAGCCTGGTCTACAAAATGAGCTCCAGGACAGGTTCCAAAGCTACAGAGAAACCCTGTCCCAAAAACAAAACAAACAACCAAAAACAAACCCAAAAAACAAAGAGCCAAAGTGAGAATTCTGAGGGCTGCTGGGCTGGGCTCACTGATCCACCACTATAGGTCGGTGTGGAGGGGGAATCAGAGGAGTCACTTGGGTTTTCCAGCAGCCCTCTGCCTCCATCAGAGTGTTTGTATGAAGAGGGGAGATCAGGGGTGCTTGTCTTCTTGTGTTCACGGCAGAGCTGGCACATGGCAAGCGTCAGTACACCATAATGCCATGTGTTAGAGTCTGAACTTGGGTCCTCAGGCTTGGTGGCAAGTGCCCTTACCCACGTCGTCATCTCAACGGCTCCCTGGCTTTTTGGTTTCTCTTTTGGTTTTAAGGATGATGCAGTACGAAAATCAAATTTAGACTTCAGCCTCGTCAATGCAGATGATTGTCAGAGCTGCCTTTGGGGATTTCTCTCCCAGCTCTCATGAGTTTGCTCCACCGCTGTGATTCTTCTATGCGTGTTACATGACGTGTACACAATTTTAGGATCACATTGTATGCCAAAAAATTAATGCATACTTTAAAAAAGTTTATTTTTGTGAGTCTGTGCACATGATGCGTGTGTGTTGGCACATGTGTCATGGAGGATGTGTGGTGGTCAGAGGACGATTTTGAGGAGTTCTCTTTGACTTCATGTGGGCGAAGGGCATCCTTCACTCACTGAGCTGTCTCTCTGATCCAATTATTTTTTTAAAAGACATTTGTTTGTCATTTGTGTGCTGTTCTTATGTGCCTGTGCATGTGTGTAGTGAGGCCAGAAGAGAACATTGGTGTCCTCTTCCTTCATTCTCTGTTTGTTCCTCTGAAATGGTTCTCACTAGGTTGGAAACCGGCAAGAAAATCCCAGTAATCCCCCTGTCTCTGCCCCACTCAGTGCCTTGAGGTTACTGGCATTTGCTGGGATTCCTGGCATGTTATGTGCATGCTGGGATTAGAACTCTGTTCCTTAAGATCATGGAGCAAGTGCTCTTAACCACTGAGCCATCTCTCCAGCCCCCTTAAACTTTGGTTTTATGAGACAGGTTCTCTATTTGTCCTGACTTTCCTAGAGCTTGTTATGTAGACCAGGCTGGCCTCAAACTCACGTAGATTCTCCTGCCTCTGTCTCCCCACCACACCTAGCCAACCATTTAAAAAAGAGGTTTATTTTATACAGATGAGGGTTTTGCTTGAATGTATGTCTGTGTGCTGTGTGCGTGCTTAGTGTCTTCAGAGGTCAGAAGAGGGCACTGAACTCCCCAGAACAGGAGTTACAGATGACTGTGAGCTGCCCCTGAGCTACCCCATGGGTCCTCTGCAAGAGCAACGAGTGCTCTCAATTGCTAAGCCATTTCCAGCCCTAGCCTACTTCCCCCCCCCCCCTTTTCCTTCTGGAGACATATTACATGTAGGCCAGGGAATATTGTCTTGTCTCAGTCTCCCAATGCTGGAATCATTCACGTCTTTTAATGAGAAATATTTTATGCTCATGTGTGTCTATCTAGGGTAATAGAAGCATGTTTGAGAACAGTTTATGTGGTTTCAGTGTCTGTTTTCCTAGACTGATTTTAAAGACTTTGGTGGTGGTGATTGGTGGTGGTGATGGTGGTCATGGTGATGTGTGTGCCATAATTTGCATATGGAGGTCAATAGTCAGTTTTGTGGAGTAGGCTCCCTCTTGCCATCTTAGGTGGGTTCTGGGGATCGACCTCAGGTCACCAGGCTTGAGCAACAAGCGCCTTTACCTACCTGCTGAGCCACCCCATCTCCCTCCTTCACTGACTGTTATGTCTGTCCCCCTTGCTACAGTGGCTGCTGTCGTGATAATCTTTCTGAAATGTTGTGCTCTATTTTTGTTGCTCTTTTCTAATTTAAGTTCTCATTTGTTACTTCAGTATCTTGCCCCACACTGCCAGATTGCATTCAACATTCCTTCAGCAGCTTTTGCGTTTTTGAGTCGAGGTGGAGTCGCTGGATAAGTTAGGCCAGCCACTCTGGGATGAGAGGAAACTGGATGAGTGGGGGATCTGTTTGTTGGCATGTGAGTTAAGCAATTGAGTTCAAAGTTTAGTGTAGAGACAGCTTATTCTAACAGTTCTCTTGGGCTCTGGTCGTGTGACAGAGATGGGATGGCTGGGCCTCAACGAAAACATCAGAGTGGGCTGTCCAGTCCACAGCCCCCCTCGAGGACCCTCCCATGGAGCCTCTCTGCTGCCCTCTCTCCTTCTGTTGGCTTTGCTCACCTCACAACAGAACATTGCTTCATTCATTCCAGTTAAGTCTAGATGTTCCAAAGGGAATATTTTTCCTTAAGGGAAGTAAAAAAGTGTAAATACAAAGGAAAAGTAATTTATAAAAGCTGCTTTATTTATTTGTTTGTTTGCTTATATATTTATTTTGAGAGAGAGAGGGTTTAATGTAGCTTAGGGTGGCCTCAAACTTGATAGAGCCAAGGCTGGCTGTGAGCTCCTGATGCCGCTGCCTTCCTGAGTGCTGGCGTTACAGGAGTGTACCTCCATGCCTTCGCTGAAAACAGGTTTCCCTCACCACCACCACCGCAAATAAAGTCCTTAAAATTAGTCTAGGAAAACAGACCCTGAAACCACATAAACTGTTTTCTTCTTCTTCTTCTTTTTAAAGATTTATTTATTTATTGTGTATACCATAGTCTGCCTACATGCATGCCTGCAGGCCAGAAGAGGGCACCAGATCTCATTACAGATGGTTGTAAGCCACCATGTGGTTGCTGGGAATTGAACTCAGGACCTTTAGACAAGCAGGCGGTGCTCTTAACCGCTGAGCCATCTCTCCAGCCCCACATAAACTCTTTTCAAACATGTTTGTATTACTCTAGATAGACACACATAAGCTCTTAGTGACATCTCTAGCTGTAGAGGCCCTGGCCTTCCCCGCCAGCCCTTTATCCTCCCTGATTCTTTCTGTATCTCAGGCCAACTCTTTCCATCCTTCAGAATTCAGCAGAGTCTGAGCTTAGATTGCCCCTGCATCTAGGCTTGTTGTTTTCACTCTTTCAGTAATTGTCTTTAGACCGTCAGCAATGGGCAATTGTTTGTTGCCTTTTCATCTGTGCCTCCCAGAAGAGATTAGCTCCAAGGATGTTTAGCCATATCACGGTGCCGACGTGACCCAAAAAGCCTCTAACGACGTAGCTGCAGTTTGTTCTTCCGCGGCGCACATCTGACAGTGGTAGACACGGGCATATACTTTGACACCAAAATTCCACTCTTTTCTTAGATTCCTGCCCCAAAGCGAGGAGAAATAGTACGGAAGATTGGCGATGCCTTGCGGGAGAAGATCCGAGTGTTGGGAAAGCTGGTAAAGTACTCTTTCAAGTCTATTGGTGATCTCTTGAGTGAGCCATCCCTCTGCCTCCTAACTGCTGGAGTTCTGTGGGCTTCCTTTCTCCACTAGACTGAATCAGATTTAAAAGGATCAACATTGTATATGTGTCCTAAGATTGTGATTTCTAAGAAAAACAAGTTTTGAGATCCATCGTTTTAGAAAAAAGAAAAAAGTGAAAAAATTATGTGGTTTAAAAATCATCGAAATAAATCCATTATGCATGGCTGAAATTCTCAAAGAATTAATGAACAAATTATATTAAAAATAAGACAAAAGCAAGTAAATAAAGAAGTAGAAAGATAAAAAAAAATCACCAGAAAAAGAACAGGTTTCCTTAGTTTCTTATCTACATAAAATAATGTTTTATTTTGTTCTCAGCTTAATGTTTAAAATACAGATTCTACTGGAGAAATTCTACTTGGATTTTTATATTTTTAGGTATCTTTGGAGATGGGGAAGATCTTAGTGGAAGGCATAGGAGAAGTTCAGGAGTATGTGGACATTTGTGATTACGCGGCTGGCTTGTCAAGGATGATCGGTGGACCCGTCTTGCCTTCTGAAAGTAAGCCGGGAGTCGCTTAACCAAGTGTTTGGTGTTGTGGTATGGAGCTTCAAAATTTCCGCGGCCCAGTGAGATCAGGCGAGATGGCTGGACAGGACGCCTGACAGCTTCGGTTCCATTCCCAGGCTCCCCAGAGTGGAAGGAGAGAACTGAGTTTGTTGTTCTCTGGCCTCCACATGTGTGTCCACACAGACTCACACACCAGATCCTTATGTTTTAGAGTTGAGGGCAGTGTCAGGCAATTGGTAGCTGTAATAGAGCAAGTGGCGGTTGGGACCATACGCATATACATATGCTGTTGAAAAAGCCTTGCGGAGAGGTTAGTCTAAGGCCTTGAAGGCGATGGAACTGGGGGGCTGTGGAAAGTGAAGGATGGAGGAACATGGACGTCTGGACTGCCTTGCTTCGGCACAGCTGGAGGACGCAGTGCAAGGATCCCTGTTGGGAGGAGTTTGGACTTTACGGTGAATAGCTAGGGCATCTATACAGACTGTAGAAGACTCCAAGCGAGGGATTGATGGCAGTAGGGCGAAGAAGGGGACCTGGAGAGAAGGCTAGCCTTGCCAAGCAGGAGTTGGCGTGCTGGCCTGCAGGATGGCCTCAGTGTGAGGTCCCCAAGCCTGCTTCCAGGGTGAACGATGACAAGAAGGGCCACTTCCCTGCCGTGTAGCAGTGTGTAATTTTAGCCTGTCAGCATTTCTTGGCCCAACCAGCTATTGGTGAAAATAAACTTTTGTGGGATTAGCTTTAAAGTTGACAATTGCAATTTGAGTTTTGATTTTTTTATTTGATTTATACAGTGTCTCATGTATTCTGGGCTGGGCTAGAACTTAACTATGTAGCTGAGAAAAACTTTGAACTGATCTTTCTGCCTCCACCTCCTGAGTGCTGGGATGACAGGCACGAGCCACCACACCCAGTGTATGCTATGCTGGGGATTTAGCCCAGGGCTTTGTACATGCTAGACAAGCAGTCTACCAAATGAACCACGTGTTCTGCCAAAATATTACATTTCTGTTCGTGCTTTTAATTTTCTTGCAGCGAATAGAATGTTTTTGTAATCCATCCAGCATGAGCCTATAACACGAGCTTCCTTGTTCCCGTTGGAGAGGTCAAGAGACAACATAAAGAACATGGACCCAGACCTGAGAATCATGTGTTCTGTGCTCTGTTTATATTTTACCTTTTGTGTTCACATCTCCTGGGGGAACTTCCTACTGCTTCACTGACTTGTCCCCATTTTCCAAGTGGGACCCATAATGCCCTTACCTCTGCGGCTCCTGAGGTATGAGGTGTAATGAACGCCATTAAATTTGCTGACGTGGTATAGTAATAAACAGTTCTGTTTTTTATTAAGTGATAAGTTTTTATTAAGTGATATATTCATACCCTTTGGCTGTGTGAGGTGATCCAAGGAAGCAGCAGGAATCCTCTGGTCTGGTACATGCACTTCTGACCTGAAGAGGAATGGTTTAGGATTTTATTCTATTAATATTTATGTTCGCTGTGAATATTTATACACCTCAGGACCTGGCCATGCTCTCATTGAGCAGTGGAACCCGTTAGGCCTGGTGGGAATCATCACTGCCTTCAATTTCCCCGTGGCTGTGTTTGGTTGGAACAACGCCATCGCGCTGATCACAGGGAACGTCTGTGTTTGGTAAGCTCTGCTCATTCTCCCGTCTCATGGTAGGAAGGGGATGAATAAATAGCAGTAGCGATTGCTCAAAGGGTTTTAGATGTATTAAAGTGTTTCCCAAACTTTCTCAACTAACACATTAAGTCACACGTGCTGATTGTCTTCATTTTCAACTTGTATTTTACCATGAGTGACGTGTTTAGGTATAGTAGTGCCCTCTTCCCTCCCCAGCTGTTCTCCCTCAGTGGAGGCATCGTACCTGCGTTCTGATACAAAATACCTGGAGTTAGGCTCCATATGTTAATGGCTCAGCTTCCACAGAACTGTCCCTAGTTCAGATGATTTACTTATTTTTTGGAGGAAGACTTTGAACTCTTGTCTCTGTCTTCTAAGTGCTGGGATTATAGGCATGGGCTACCTTGTCCAGGATTTTTCTAAATTGAGTTTTATTTTTTGAGATAAAATCTCACTGTGTCACCTAGGCAATCTAACTGCCTCAGCCCCCCGAGTGTAGGGATTATAGGCATGTAGTAGTGTGCCCAACCAAATTTATTATGCCTTCAGTAGACTATTCTCAATCTCTCTATAAATCAAAGTGTAGTTTGAAGGCTTAATGGTTTGGTACCATCTTGCTGAAGGAACCAATGCTTTCTGTTTGAGATTTCTCATTGCTGTGACCAGCTGCTTGACAAGAGGCAACTTAAGGGGGAAGGGTTCTTTTGGATCACAGGTGGAGGGTGGGGTACAGTCCATCATGCAGAGGCGGCATGGTACCAGCTTGCTCATATCCGTTCAGTCAGGAAGCAGAAAAAGGAGAAGGCTAGTGTTCATCTGGCTTTCTCTCTTTTATTCTGTCCTGGAGCCCAGTCATAGGACGCAGCACCTTTCTAAGCATGCATGGTTTCCATGTTGGGTATTTCAGCACTGCCCAGGCAATGCTTAGTCCACTTAAATTGACAGTCCTAAGTAAGAATCGTACAGTGTTGAAATCACCTTGCTGTTATGTAGCTAGCTGGCAGTTACCGTAACAGTTCCAACAGTCCTGCAGCAGGTGAGCTCAGCATTGCTCGGTGCAGGTCGATGTTCGTGAAATTTCCTTATCCATTTTGCCCAGAGAGGACACCTAAAGGATAGGTTTCCATTTGTTACTAGAGTTATTTGTTGTCTAATTGGACAGAACCTTTTCTCCATAACTTTGTTTTTCTTTGTAATGAAAGGTATTTGCCTCTCCTCAAGTTAATTTTCTTTCTCTCTCTCTCTCTCTTTAAAATATCTCTAGGAAAGGAGCACCAACAACTTCTCTTGTTAGTATAGCTGTCACAAAGTAAGTATGTGTGGCTTTCTTTTTCCTGGGCATGACAGAATTTTGCAAAGGTGATTGACGGGCACTGCTTTTTGTTTGTTTTGGTTTGGTTTTTTGTTTTGTTTTGTTTTTTCAGGACAGGATTTTTCTTTGTTCTGTCTTCAACAACCCTTGGTCCTGGAACTCACTCTGTAGACCCGGCTGACCTTGAACTCAGATCCGCCTGCCTCTGCCTCCTGAGTGCTGGCATCAAAGGCGTGCACCACCACATCTATCTCTAGGTGCTGGGGTTTTAATTGTGGGAAGTATCCTGCTTCTTTCAGCATGAAGATCAGATAACTTCCTTCTTTGTTGTAGTAACGCTTTATATCGCTTTGCAGTTTATGTGGCCCTTTCTGAGCCATACCATTTAATTGACCTCTTCTGAAGGACTGACATGCATGTTGAACTCTTCTAGACATTTTATCCCTTGGAAGCCTCTGCATCGAGAAGAAGCACCCTGGCACTTTAGGGACTGCATTTATGTGATAACTATCCAACAGGTTTGTGGCTGAGAAGCCCTATGCCCCCTGTGCTGGGGATTCAATTTAGGATCTTACACATGCTAGGCAAGTGTTCTACTGATAAGATGTATTATCAGTCAAGTGAGTAGACCAATAATAAAACAGAGAGAACCGGTTAGTATACTATTCAACACTATTTAAAAGGAGTTACATTTTTTTGTTAAAAGTTATAAGTACTTTGTTTATTTATATTTGAGACTTACAGCTCTGAGGTTATAAAATCGGTACTATTAATTTATGGATCTGAAATTTAGATTCATTGACTTCTTCTGGCCTAGTTAATCTTGAGGTTTATTTCCAATGGTTGCATGGTTGTCTTTCTGATCAGAAGTTTTGATAGAGAGCTGGTTGTACAAGGGCCTCTTCTGACCTCCATATATACACTATGGGAATGGGTATACACACGCACACCACACACACACACACACACACACACACACACACACATTCACACACACTCGACTGTCCTTGGAACCTACATGGTAGGAAAAAGTCTCCCATAAGTTGTCCTCTGACCTTCATAGGCATACCGTGACATACGTGAGCTCACACACTTCAGATATATACATACCCACAAAATAAATAGATAAAAATGTAATTAAGGCTGAATGTGGTAGCACACACTTTTAATGCCAACACTCAGGAGGCGGAGGCAGGCAGATCTCTGTGACTGATTGGTTAGCCTGGTCTATATAGCAAGTTCTAGGCCAACCAGGGATACATAGTGAGACCCTGTCTCACATAAAAGCATCAACAAAAAGTAATTAAAAAAAAACCCATGTACCCCGGAAAACATTAAACAAAACAAAAAGAGGTAGGATATTATGTCTTAGTATTTAGTTAAAAGGAATAATGTGACAATGTCTTCTAAGGGTTTTCAAATTAATATTAAGTGGAAATATAAAAACGATGAGATTCCTCGGGCAACTTTTAAGATGCCAGCTGTTTAAAACAAGAGAATGGCTTGTTGGTTGTATTGCGTTTCTGACTAAAGTAGCATTGGTTTGGGTACTTGTTTTGGTTTCAGCCCTTTTCCTTTCCTTCGGACAGTTTTGAAGAGTTTGGATGATCCTGTGGAGTGTAATGTATTTGGACCCCTTCCCTAGTGGCCTCCTCCTTCACTTTAGCTCCGTTCTTGCCTTCCCAGTAATTTACCACATATCCTCCAGGATATTAAGCCATGGTTTGGCCAGAGCTTACTTCACACACACACAGGTGTGTTCTGATCTCTCAGGTACATTGTACTACAATCAAGTTGACACCAAGATTAGCCATCACCCTGAGTTTAAAAGCCTAAGGCCCACAGAAGCCCCCGGTCTCCTGGAGCAAATCCAGAGAAGCGCAGCGTTCAGATGCCAGGAGAGTCAGGTGCTGCTGTGCTCCGGGAAGGCTGAAGGCGTGTGGTTCTCAGGTGTAGAGTCGACAGCTAGTTGTCCTGGTCTAGTTGGAAAGGAGCTGCAAGCTGGGATTGATGGCAAAGGAACCTTTAAAAACCAGAATTAGTTGTTTTGGAATAGCATCTCACTCTGTAGCCTAGGCTAGCTTCTCACTCATGGTGAGCCTCCTGCCTCAGCTTCTTGAATATTAGGATTACAGGCATGAACCATCACACTGCATTGGAAACTTGGAAGGAAGAATCATACTTCCAAAAATGCAGAGTCAGTTCAGCCATCTGTCTGTCTGTCTTTCTTTTCTTTTCTTTTTTTTTTTTTTTTGGTTTTTGGATGAAGAGTGTAGCCCTGGCTGTCCTGGAACGCGCTCTCTCTGAAGACCAGGTTGCCTCAAACTCAAAGATCTGCCTGCCTCTGCTTTCCCAAGTGTATGGATTAAAAGGCATCCACCACACCTGGCTAGTTCAGCCAATTTTCACAACTCACAGCCACAATTAGGTAGTGTGTAACTATGGTCTCAGTTAACTGCAGCCCTTAAATCGAAGGAGAACTTATTTTCCTGTCCACAAGCCTTTTGGGCATGGAGGATGCTGACGTTTTCTGACGGAAGCCAGCAGACACAAGCCCTGTGATACTTCAGGGTTACACCAGGCAGGCCCCGTTCTCTAGCGTAACTCCATGGAAACTAATATGCTTTGGAGACTTCTTCCCTCCACATTCCATCCTTTTTTGTTTGTTTGTTTCAGTTTTGTTTTTTTGAGGCCGGTTCTCACGTAGTCATTCTGCCTACATTCTTTACACAACTGCATTTGATCTTGAACTCTCCATCCTCCTGCCTCCACCTCCACCTCCCAAGTGCTGGGATGGCAAACGTGCACCATGTCTGGCTTTCCTTTCATCCTTTACTGCTTCTCTTAGAGAACAGGGCCCCTTGTAGTCCAGGCTAGCCTTGAAGTTCTGTTCCTTCCGCTTCATGCAAGCGAGGCAAACACTCTCAGCTGGGCTAAACATCCCCTGCTTCCCTTTCCCGCTTCTCTATGGGAGCACATGCGGGGGGTGCTCAGATGTCTTATTTGGTTATGGAGTCTCTTTAGTTTCCCTCATCTTCCTACACCTTATTCCTTTGTACTTCCCTTACTGTTGTTTTAATGGATGTGTGGTTAGGGACAACAGAAGAAAAGCAAGGCTTCATCCCTGTACTTCCATGCTGGAGACACTCCAGCCTCCGGTCTGCCATATTGACTCAGATGTGTCTTCATAGTTGGGCAGAAATATTTGATGAAAATGCGTTTATAACCACTCAGTGCTTTCCATCTCCTATTCATAGTCTGTATATGTTTTCTTTTAACACTTTATTTTAAACCCAAACTTCTGCTTGTGTTTGCAAACCTTATCTATAATCTGTGAGGAAAACCCAAGTCTGAGTGTTTGAAGAGTCAGAGGGAAAGTTGGAAAAGGAGGTTATGTGAGAGGGCTTTCTCTCTAGTTTATAAAAATGTTCTGAGTGAAATGGTTGGCTGAGCAGTCTCTGTCATTTCCTTCCTAGGATCATTGCCAAGGTTTTGGAGGACAACCAGCTCCCTGGTGCCATTTGTTCCCTGACTTGTGGTGGAGCAGATATTGGGTAGGTGAATGGATGAAGAGCATCCTTCTGTTGAAGGACCCTGGGTTGATTGCTGGGAGTTTTCTACCATAATAACCAAACCCAGTGTGGCTAAAGAGGCTAGGAACCTTCTGTGGGTGTTAATACTATAGACCTGCTGTTAATACTGTAGACCTGCTGTGCTTTAATGCTGTAGACCTGCTGTGCTTTAATACTGTAGATCTGCTGTGCTTTAATGCTATAGACCTGCTGTGCTTTAATACTGTAAACCTGCTGTGCTTTAATGCTTTAGACCTGCTGTGCTTTAATACTGTAGACCTGCTGTGCTTTAATACTACAGACCTGTTGTGCACTGTAGACCTGCTGTGTGTTAATACTGTGGACCTGCTGTGCTCTTTAGTGAATAACCTTCCTGAGAAATACTTGTGTTTTACTTCTTGACCTACTGATTGTCAGAGCTTATATTTTCGACAGATAATAATTTCCTGATACATGATTTATCAAGAGACCTATAAAACAAAGCTATGACATTGTTCTCCATGCCTGAGGACTTAGCCTAGTGACATTTCCTTAGCTGATTGTAAAAGGAGACAGGGGACATAGCCCAGGAAGGTATGGAGGTGGGGGGGAGGGTAGAGTGTTTGTCTAGCATTCAGGAAACTCAGGGTTCAGTTCCTAGCATTGAATATGCCAGGTATGGTGGCACATGTCTGTAATCTCAGGGTTCTGGAGGTGGAGGCAGGAAGATCAAGAGTTCAAAGTCATCCTCAGTTACACTGCAGGTTTGAGACCCCATCTAGAAAAAAAGGGCTTTGGAGTTTTGTTTTTAATAACTGCCACAAGATTCATAGACCATAAAGCCCTCTCTTTGAAACTGTACCACTTGGTGGGTTTTTGTTAGTTTTGTTTTGGTCTTGGGGTGGGGGCCCAGGAACTCTGTGTGCGCAGCCTAGGTAAGGGTTTTCCCACTGAGTTGTACCCTCAGCCCCTGCTGAGTGGCCTGGAGAACATTCATTGTTGTGCAACCATTGCTGTCTTATTCCAGGGTATTGTCCACACCCACTTCCCACTGCGTTCCCCAGGTGTCTGACAGACACTGATGTACTTTTTGTCTCTGAATTTTTCTTTTGACACCATTTCATGGTTTTTTTTTTTTTTTCCGAGACAGGGTTTCTCTGTAGCTTTGGAGCCTGTCCTTGGAACTAGCTCTTGTAGACCAGGCTGGCCTTGAACTCACAAAGATCTGCCTGCCTCTGCTTCCCGAGTGCTGGGATTAAAGGCGTGCGCCACCACTGCCCAGCCTTGATGCCATTTTGTATAAATGGAATCATATAAGATGAGCTCTTTTTTTTTAAACACTATCTTTTATGAGTCTTCTTTTGCTTAGCATAAGGTTACACACAGACAGCCTCTTGAATCTGGAGTTGGCTAATATTGTTCTAAATCATCAGGAAATCTGGGGTTGTAGTAAGAGGAGTGTGCCTGGTGTCCGGCCCCTGACCACACGGCTCCCGGCCGCCTAGATAACTTAAGCCCGAAATAATTACACAGAAACACTGCCTGGCCCATTATATCTAGCCTCTTCTTGGCTAACTCTCACATCTTGCTTTAACCCATATCTAGTAATCTGTGTATCACCATGGGGTCGTGGCTTACCAGGAAGATTCTAACCTATGTCCATCTCAGGCCAGAGATTCATTGCGTCTCCCACACTTCCCTTCTTCCCAGCATTCTGTTCTCTTTTCCCCGCCTATCTAAGTCCTGCCCTATCAAAAGGCCAAGGCAGTTTCTTTATTTATCAATGAAAGCAACCCAAATACAGAAAAACCTCCTACACCATGGGGGTCACTTTTTTTTTTTTTTTACCAGCTTACCCTTTGATCAGGGAGGTTCCCTACTAATCTAGGCTATTACCATGCTGGTCTAGATGTTAGGTTCTTACTTCTTTGTTCATATGGATGAGAATAATAGAAAACCTATCTCCTACCTCCCTACCCCCATAGTAGCCAGTGAAGTGTTTTTAAATGTCACTGAAACATGAATTTTGTATTCTTTGGCCTACTCTGTTCTTGCAGTCTGGATATCCTGTCCTTCTGTTGGCCTTGGCCTAGCTCAGTAGCATACATAGGATCTTGCTAAGCACAGCCACCTGGCATGCAGGCATTCATGCTTGTGGGCTGAACCTGGCGAGTTGTACCTGAGTAATTAGCTCAATCTGTCCAATGTGCAGGCCGAAGCAGGGGCTGCCCGGCATTGCTCACGCTGAACGGAAGCACAAACGATGACGACGTTTCAGTCGGTAGTGTTTGAGTTGTGTTCCTGAGAACCAACTGGAAATCCCAGAGCAGATTTTAATTGTTTAAAAATTGTATATTTTGGGGAGAAATTTTAACTGGGAGATAAAAGGGGGTTCAAGGGAGGGTCTGATTTTGGAGAACTCAGGGTAGCTGAGTTGACTTGAGCCTTGATCCTCCTCACCTTCCGGGATTATAGGTATAGACCACCTAGTTTTGTGTGGTTGCCTTCTGAGTGCTAGGAAGCAAGCTACATCCCCAGCCCTAAGAGCAGTGTGTGCTATCTGGGTCCTGGAGAGATCTGCAGTTAACTGTGAGCAATTTTCCTTCAAGGCAGTACCTTACTAAGTGGCCCAGGATGGCTTTCAGCTCATTCTAGCACAGGCAGGCCTTCAGTATGTGCTCTTCCTACCTCCGGCTCCCAAGTCGCTGGGATTACAGGCTTGTGCCATAGATCTGGTTCTTTTCTTTGAAATAAAGCCTGCATGAGCGCCACACGCCTCGTGCCTGTAGAAGCCAGAAGAGAGTTGGGTCTTCCAGAACTAGAGTTATGGATGGTTGTGAGCTACCATGTGGGTTCTGGAAATTGAACCTGGGTCCTCTGGAAGAGTAACTGGTCTTTTTAACTGCTGAGCCAGCACCCCAGCCCCAGGTCTGGCTATTCTTAAAGGGGTCGTATTGCAGATCAGGAGCCTGAAGGCACCTGGTGCTCATTAAGAAAGCACAAGGAACACATTGTCTCTGCTCCCTCTCAGTACAGGAAGAACTCTCTTCATGAACTAAGGAGGTTCCCTGAAGGGCTGTCATAGCTCACAGAGCAGGTCAGCTTGCTTTCCCCGTGCTGCTACTTGTGAACAGTTTGTTTCATTACCTCATGCCTTGGGATAGACTTCCTTGTAACATTGACTGTCTTGCCAAGGGCCCATGTCATGCTTCTTGCTGGTACTGTTGGGTGCTGTCATTTCTAGGTGTTTTTGCCTGAGTAATTCTCTGTGTTCCCTTGCAGCACAGCAATGGCCAAGGATTCACGAGTGAACCTGCTGTCCTTCACTGGGAGCACTCAGGTTGGGAAGCAGGTGGCCCTCATGGTGCAGGAGAGGTTTGGTAAGTGCAGGCTTTGTGATGAGGGTTTGAATCAGTATATGATATCTACAAGTTGTTGCTGGGCCTGGTGATGCACCCCTTTAATCCCAGCACTTGGGAGGCAGAGGCAAGTGGACGTCTGAATTCAAGGCCAGCCTCGTCTATATAGTGAGTTCTAGGCCAGCCAGGACTATATTGTGACCCTGTTTCCAAAAACCCAAGAAGCTGAAAAACAGCAAACCAAACAAAAAGCTCAACAGAATAAAGAATAAGGTCAATAAGGTTGTTTAGAAAAATTATACTTCAGTGTAGCAACTATGAGTGACTTAAAAATGAAATTTAGAAGACAGTTCCACTATGGTGACATAAAAAAATAAAACACACGTAAATCTAAAGTATCCTTAGTCTTTGTGAGAGTAGCTAGTGAAAGACATTGAGACCTAAATAAATGGAAAGCCAGCCCGGCTTGGAAAAAGATTAGTGATGGAGAGCTCATACTTCCTGCTCGTACAACTTACCCCCAAAGTATCGCATGAAGTCGTAGAGCAATGGGATAGAACCAAGAGCCCGTACATTTATTGCTCATGGGTATCTTCTCCTCCTGGAATGATTGCCAGACATTTTCAGTGGGTAGGAGCAGTCTCTTTTGACAGCTAGTGCTCAGACAACTAGATAGCCTCTTGAATTAGTATGAAATTTTTCCTTGTCTTACTCTAAACCCCAAACTTAACTAAAAATGCATGCACAGACACACACAGACTTACACACACGTGGAGGTCAGAGGTCAATTTGCAGGAGTCGATTCTCTTCATTCATGTAGGTCTTGGGGATTGAACTCAGACAGGCTGCAGGCTTTATTTGCTGAGCCATCTTGTCAGCCCCTAATGAATTTCATTGCTTAAGGGATTGAGGGTGAAGGTTTGTTTATGGGCTCACAGGTGCCTTACCAGTTGCTACACCACTGAAGAAATGATCTCTCCCTACTCCACCAACCATCAACTGTGCATAAGTCCCCAGGGAGCAGTGGGACCCCATGAGTTCCTCCTTTTCCATGACAAGTGTTGACAGGCCCCATCTTATTTGGATAATCACACAGCTACTTTGAGCTAATTGCCGTAGCCACATCTGCCTGGAAGGCACTGTTCCCTACTACTTTGGAGGCTGTGATAGCGATGGCCCATCCCATTCATTGTAGGCGTTCAGCTGATTCTCAGTACCGTGACTAGTTATGAGTCAGTGCAGTCACTGCTCAGGGAAGCTTCTCTGACCAAAGCGGACAGCAGCAGCAGCTGTGTGCATAACGCTTTGTCATTTACTCTCCCTAGAAACCGCATGCACAGGCTCACACGCGCACAGTGTGTGCACGTACCTCATCCATTTTCAGTGTATTTCTCAAGAACACATTCTTGTATGTACCTGTTGTACAATGTTGTAATTGTCATTAATATCATTGTTAAGCTGCTTGAATAATCAGAAAGTAAATGAAAAGATAACTGGGATGGCTCTAATGTGACATGGTGTGCACTGACTACTGAAATAGGAAATAATTGTGTCTGTTTTCTTTTAAAGGGAAAAGCTTGTTAGAGCTTGGAGGAAACAATGCCATTATTGGTAAGGCTGCCCCGTTTCCCTTTGCTTTCTGTTCTGTACAGTTGCTTTCTGTTCAGTCATCTTGAATGTATGGGACTTGCATAGGAACTCATCCTTTCCATGCCCTGTGTGCTTGAGACTCTGTTCCCATCTTTAGGAATTTTCCGTAGGAGTCAAGACATGAACTTGCCTTAAAGGAAGAGGGTGCTTAAGAAACAGGATAATGTTGGAAAAATGTTACCTGGGGTCCTGAATGTGGGCACGAGACTTCTGTTGTCTCTAACATGGCATTACTTCTTCATGATTTTCCTTTTCTTGTTTTCTAGAAACTGGCTATGTGCTCTTTTAGAATAATCAGTTATTTCCTAAGTGACTTGCTGATTTCTTTAGGTTTCACACATACAAAGTTGACCTTTAGTGGAGTATTGGGGGCTTTCATGTTAGGAAGGAACAATTCTTTTTTTGTTTAAGATTTTTTTTTTACTTTGAAGTGTGTGCGTGTGTGTGTTTATGCAAGTGAGTGCAGGTACCTGAGGAATGAAAAGAGCCATCAGCTCCCCTGGAGCTGGAGTTATAGGTGCTTGTGAGCTGCCTGACATAAGGGTTGAGAACCATTGGGGTCCTCTTCAAGAGCAGTACATGCTCTTACTTTACTTAATTATTCCCCTGTGCAGCTTTTAAAGGCACAGTTTGCTCATCTGTAACGTAGGCTAATGATGCCACAGTCTGAATGGATGGGGAAGGACTGCAGAACTGTGCTCTGTGCTCTGAGATCTGATGTCAAGGACACAGCTAGTACACAACCTCACATGTACAAGACCCTGGATTTGGTCCCCAGAACTGGGGGAAAAATAGTAGTGGAATTACAGAGTTGTGAAGTGGATAGGATGTCTAGGCTGTGTGTGTGAAATGCCTCTTTCCATCTTCTGGATCCGATGATGGTTAGGTTGGACAGGTGACAGCACAGGAGGGGACAATGGCTTTAAGATTCCAGAAGGCACAAGGAAGCAGGGTTTGTAAGTCATAAATTAGCCTCCTACAGGTTAACCTTGTAAAGACGACTTTTCCTCTTCTGAGGGGAGAAGAAGAGGAATGGAGAAGACGGTGGTGATAGGGCTTTATCTGGATGTCTTCAGGGGAAGCTGGAACAGGCTTTGATCATCTCCCGCAGCAGGGGACAGGCTGTCTCAAGTAGTAACAGGAAGCTTTGTGGCAGTAGGGAGTGGACTGGGACAAGCAACCACCCTGATGGTGGCAGAGCTCATGGGTTTTCATGGAGCAGTAGTGAGGGGTCTCTAAAACAGAGGTGAAAGGTGACATGATCCAACCGAGACTCAGTTTATCTGTGTATTGGGTAAAGGTTGTAGATTCCATTGCTCTGTCATATACCCTCCCCTAGAAGAAAACCACACCTTCCCCCTTGAGCATGTGTCTCTGTACCATGAATTGTCTGTTCTGCAATGATTATTTTGATTTATTGTATTTTCTAAAGGCATTGCTTTATACTGCTTAGCAAATGCTCTGTCTGCCTACGATACACTAATGGCACACACTTTTGCTTCTTTAAGCTTTTGAGGATGCAGACCTTTGCCTGGTCCTTCCTTCAGCTCTGTTTGCCGCCGTGGGAACAGCCGGCCAAAGGTGTACCTCTGTGAGGAGACTGGTGAGTGTGTCCACAAACGTGCTTGAGATTGTTCTTTCTCTTCCTACGAATGTGTATATGTGTCTCTGTGTGCTGTGTGTTGTGTGCAGGAGACCTCAGAGGGACAGAGCAGGCATCAGGTCTCCTAGAGCTGGAGTCCAGGTGGTTATGAACTGCCCAGTGAGGGTCCTGGGAACCAAACATGGATCTTCTGGAAGAGCAGCAAGACTTCTTTAACTGCTAAGCCACCTCTCCTGCTTTCTGAACACCCCAGTTTAATGAATTCTGTTGACTGGGCATCATAGAAGAGTTGCTAGAGAAATATATTCCCTAAACATGAGTGGCAGATGTGTGCTCCTCCTGTGATGGTGGCAGATGCTCAACCACCCTAAGCTGCAGTGGGCTCACAACCAGGTGACAGAAACTGGACGCAGAGGTGATGACAATTTTGAGTCATATAGTCCATGGCTAACATGGACTAAGTCCAGTGTCTTCTAGGAGATCAGATGAGTTAAGTTCTAAACAATAGCTTTGCTTTTTCATAAATATTTCAAATATTTTAAGTTTTGGCCTCAGGTCTCAGATTTCACTCAGTGTGATAGGGCTTATTGAAAAGCAAATGACTGTCATGTCCATTCTTTTCTTAGTATGTGGTTTGAACTAAGGTGGTGGCGTGCATCTGTGATTCTAGGACTTGGGAGGGTGAAGTGAGAGTCCTTTGAGTCCAGGAGTTTGCGTTTAGTTTGGGTGGTGTTTTAAACACACACACACACACACACACACACACACACGTCAGTATAAGGAGGTGTTGTCTAGCTTCATTGTGGGGGATGTGGGTAGTTGAATTTATATACTAGATTGAGTTGGATTTCAATTTAGAAATAAATCCTTGATTTATAAGGAGGTGTTGTCTAGCTTCATTGTAGGGGATGTGGGTAGTTGAATTTATATACTAGATTGAGTTGGATTTCAATTTAGAAATAAATCCTTGATTTATTTGTTTGTTTGTGGCTCTCCTATAGTGAACGACTACAGCTAAATAAGTTTTAGGTATAAAATTTGGCTACATTTACATTTAAAAGCTGCCACTGAATCATAGAGGGACTGGTTCTGTGTTATTTTCCCTCACTCCCAATTAAGACTAATTTCTAAACCAGACCAAGTTGAAGAATAAGTGACAATATGATCTTTAAAAACATGATTTATTTTCATGTGTATGGGTATTTTGTCTGTGTGTATATCTATGCGCCTCATGTATGATTGATACCGTCAGAGGCTAGAAGTAGTGTGTCAAATCCCCTAGGACTGGAGCTACAGGTAGATGTTTGTAGCTTAGCAGGCCAGGTTCTTAGAAACTTGATACAGACATGGTTTATGGTGTTTTCTTTGGTTGCATTTCTGGGTACTTTTTTTGGTTGACACAGAGTCTCATGTATGCCAGGCTGGCCTCAAGCTTACTGTGTAGCTGAAGATAGCCTGAAACTTCTAACCTTCCTGCTTCCATTTTTCTAATACTGGGCTTATAGACATGTGATATACCATACCTGATGTGTGGTGCTGGGGATCAAAACCAGGGTTTCCTGAATGCTAAGATCAGCATGACCAGCTAACCTGCATCCCTAGCTTTGGTTTATGGTTTTCCTTCAACATCCACCTAGAAGAGGTGGTTAATTTTCATAGTTAATATTAAAACTAGAAAATATATAATAAAAGCATGGGTTCAGTTTCTTTTCAGAGATTTTAGTGTTTTAGTAGTTACTAATCAGTACTGTTGAAGAACTTACTTACTCTCTCAGGATGTGTATATTCATCTTGCTATTCCCCTGAATGCTTGTTCTTTATGTAGTTTTTGCACGAAAGCATCCATGATGAAGTTGTATCAAGACTGAAAGGTGCCTACTCACAGATCCGTGTTGGGAACCCCTGGGACCGTGAGTAGCTGATTCTTTTCTTAAAAGTTATTCCCTTTTGACAGCTGGTGCTACCTGTACTTCTGGCCTTCTGAGTTGGAGGTAGAGGTGGGGTGCCTTTTCCTGAGAGGTCTGAGGGCGTTTGATGACTTGTCTTCCTAGGTTGGAATCTCACACTTGATATATGTAAGAGCTGAGGTCCTGGTTGCGTGGAGTGATGGTTGGATGGGGTGGTGATTGGATAGGGTGATGGTTGGATGGGATAATGATGGTAGGGTGGGGTGATGGTTGGATGGGGTGATAATTGAGTTCTTATTCTTTTTGCTGCTGTTACCCTTTCCAAGTCACCATCATCTGCAGGGAAAGAGTTTGAGTTCCTAGACTTGCCTGCTTCCACTGCTCTCTTGCATAGTAACCAGAGTGGTTTCTAAGATGTATTCAATGCTGCCCATGGTGGTATATGCCTTTGAGCCTATTACTCAGGAGGAGATAGAGGCAGAACTAGCTAATCTCTGAGTTTAGGGCTAGCCTGGTCTGCATAAGTAGTCTCAGGCAGCTAGAACTACATAGTGATAACCCATATTTTAAAAAAAGAGGGGGAGAGACAAGGGAAGGGTTGGTTTGGGCCTGGAAGGATGGCTCAGGGTTAAGAGCACATACTGCTCTTTCAGAGTACTGGAACATACATATCAGGTGATTCACAACTGCTTTTTGTGTTTGGGGAGTGGGTTGATACAATGTCTCTTAGTGTGGTCATGAATGGCCTTGAACTCATAGAGATCACCTGCCTCTGCCTATTATGTGCTGGGATTAAAGACATGCACCATCGTCATGTCCAGCTTTTAAAACATCTATTAAGTCCAGCTTCAGGGGTCTGATGCCTCTGGCTTCTGGAGGCACCTACACTCATGCCTTCGCCTACACAAACACGAGCATGCACATAATTAAGAATAAAAATAAGTGAAAAAATGTAATTCACCCTTTTGCTAGGGACACTCCAGTGGTCTTACTCTGCTTAGACTAAGATCAAGATTCCCTCTGTGACAAATTCCCAGGCTTTTATGATAATGGATTCCTTCCACCTTGCTTACTGTCCGCTAGACCCATGTCCACTTGGCCTGGGCTCCAGTTTGTCCAACTTTCTAGTGTTTTCAAGCATTCCTGGCTCTTTGCTGCTATTTTCTCTGCTAGAAATAACCTTTGCCGAGGTCTTTCCATGACCAGCTGCTACCTCTTGCAGAGGTGTAACTCCCTCCCTGTAGTTACTTCAATGCTCTAGTTTTTGGCAGTTGGTCAGTCCACCCTGTTGAACTGCACACTAGCCACAGAGATTATAGTGGTTACGAACATACCACTCCTGTGTTTTTAGGGCATCACTTTGATAGCTCTTCCTCTAAGGTAGGGGTTCGCAAGCATATTCAGTTTGCTCTCTCTTTATGTCTGCCTCACAGCTACCCCTGCTCATTTGCATATTATGTATAGCAGCTTTCAGACTACAAAGGCGGAGTTGAGTAGTTGTGTTGGAAACCACATACTTGATACAAAGCGTAAGATGTTAAGCATCTCGTCCCTCACAGAAAAAGTTGCTGATTCCTGCTCTTAACTGAGGATAGAGGGAGGAGGGTTTAGCCTCTTAATTTGGAAAGCCACTAACATAAAAACACGATGCTATTGAGGGCAAAATGAAGAACCTCTCTTTTCTCTCCCCAGCGAATATTCTCTATGGACCACTGCATACCAAACAGGCAGTGAGCATGTTTCTTCGAGCCGTGGAAGAAGCAAAGAAAGAAGGAGGCACAGTGGCCTTTGGGGGCAAGGTAATGGGAGTTGTGGGTGGATAATGACAGCCTTGTTTCTTTCTTTCCCCTGAACACAGATTGCTGAGAAAAGGTGGGTCACAGAAGGGTCCCCGATGGATGCTCTTTTTCTCCCCATCCCTATTACAAGGGGAAAAGGGTTTTGAGGAATGCATAATGACAGAGCCCTGGGACCCAGAAGAAACTGTCATAATAATTGCCCTTGAGTCAGTCCCTAGGACTCTGTGTGGAAGGGGTCTGGGTGTGCTGTGGTGTAAGACTATATTCAGGGTAGTTAGAATTCATGTTTACTTTTAATTTGGGATAATTAAGAAAAGGAATCCCCAAAATACATACTGTTATTTTCAACTCTCAAGAACTACATTTTTGTTATACTTTGAGAACCATCTTGTGAAGTAACTCTGGTGGCCGGGAACGGAAGCTTTACCTGCCCCTGCCTCTCTTGGGTGCTGGGATCAAGGGCAAGTGTTATTCTACCCATTGAGAACTGCGTTCATTTCCAGTTCTTTCAATAAATAGCCAAGGCCTTTGCTTCATGGATTTGTTGCCTCCATTTGTGCAAAAGGTGTACATCTCATTTATTGCTTGCTTAGTATCACTTAATTTAAAATTCATTGAGACCCAGTTCTTGGCGAGTCAGTCTGAAAGCAGACCCCCCCGCAAAAGTGGAGACACTCACATCCAGCTGGACACCATGTTGGGTGTATATTTGTGTGCTTTTTTTCTTATATTGCACTTTCTGTAAAGAATTTAATCTAGTCGTTACAGAATTAGGGTCCACCCTTGTGTGAGACCTGAGTTCATAGTTCAGTCAACCCATGGGGGAATAGGTAGAGTTGCATGCAAGCAGTTTAGAGTACAGGGTTGATGCAGAGCTTAGAGGGCCAGAGTTCAGTAAGTGGAGAGGTTTTATGGGGGCTGGCTACGAATGCGCCTTTTCAGAGTTTTATACAATGTATATGAATTCCCTAGGGCTTGCGTAACAGAGTGTCAGAAACTGGTTTGGAAACACTGGAATTGGATGTTTAGGACCAGTACCGAGTGCTGGCAGAGTTGGTTTCCGGTGACATTTCTCTGGGTTGTGGATGAGTCTTCACGCGACCTCTCCCCAAAGGGCGAGGTTGGTTTAGGCCTATTCTGCTGCCTTCATTTATTAATGACTGATGGTCTCCCTGAGAGTCCCACGTCCAGATGCCATCACTCCGAGTCTTGGCCGTATTCAGTGTGTGGACTCGGGTAAAAGCTACTAAATGTGATACAATGGGTACAGATTGCCTATTTTAAAATGAACTAAAAAACAAGCATTTCAGCCGTCTGCCTCACCAAATAATGTTATTGAAGCACACGGCATGGTTTTCCTCTTCAGACTCCTTCTCTGTTTTCTCTCTGACAAATAGGAGCAGGAGGGCGTTTTCACTCAAACAGGATGCTGCTTTGGGGAAATAGTTACCTGTAAATGCTGTTTTGTTTCTCCTCATAAATGTAGGAAGGATGATTTCCTTTGATCCCAAGTCCTAGAATAGGAAATCCATCCATTCTTTTTATTTTCTTTCTGCTTAAGGTGATGGATCATCCTGGCAATTATGTAGAGCCCACCATTATCACCGGCCTGGCCCATGATGCACCCATCGTGCATGAGGAGACTTTTGCCCCAATTCTCTATGTCTTCAAATTCAAGGTAAAAAAAGAAAAGAACTAAGCCATGAAAGAAAACGGATTTAGCAAAGGGTTGCCTCTTGGTTTTCTTTTGTGCACTAAAACTGTATTTTATGCCGTGAGCTTTGACCTGAGCACAGTGGCACTGGTAATGCTCACAGCTTCTGATCTTGTCCTTTAGAATGAAAGAGAGGTCTTCGAGTGGAACAATGAAGTGAAACAAGGACTCTCGAGTAGCATTTTTACCAAGGATTTGGGCAGAATCTTCCGATGGCTTGGGTATAACTTGGTCTGTTTTGAACGTCTGCAAACGTTGGGTGTGGTGGGTGATTGTGTCCACGCGAGAACCTGACTGCCTGGGCTTTGTCGTTTTGATTTCCGGTTCTCGCTGTCCCTCTCCTCACCCCAGACCCAGAGGTTCAGACTGTGGCATTGTGAACGTGATTTCCGGTGTTCTCACTGTCCCTCTCCTCACCCACAGACCCAAAGGTTCAGACTGTGGCATTGTGAACGTCAATATTCCGACCAGCGGGGCTGAGATTGGTGGTGCCTTTGGTATGTAGAGACTCATTTTTTCCTTTTGAAAAGTCACTTTTGTTTTGGTCCTAGACTGATAGGCCAACACTCTACCACTAAGCTAAGAGCCACTGCCCTCCTTTCCACACTGAACAGCAAAGGAATAGTAGTGTTCACCTTCAGTTTGTTAAGAAATGGAAACCCAAGGTGGGTGCTTATCACACATGCCTTTAATCCCAGCAAAGCATTTGGGAATCAGAGGCAGGTGCATCTCTTGCATTTGAGGCCAGTCTAGTCTACAGAGTGAGTTCTAAGTCAGCCAGGGCTACACAGAGAAACCTTGTCTCAAGAAAACAACAAAACAAACAAAATAAGAAATGGAAGCACAATTTATATTCTGCAATAACCTGTAATCTGGCATGCCGGAAAGTGCATTCACTCCAACCCAGGTTCTTACCAGGGTCCTCATCTTCTGCTTAGGTTGGAGCAGGGCCCTTAGCTCAGGATACATGAACCTTGAAAGTCAGTAATTTTTTCTAGGCAGAAGATCCCAGACCCAAAAAGGTTAAAAATTTCTACTTCAAAATATTTGCAAATACACATACATATACAAAGTGGGCTTAGAAATTGTCCTGGGTGACGAGGAATGAAGAAATGACAGACACATGTACAGAAAAGCTGAGAACTGGTGGTCTGTGCAGTCTGATGCAGCTGCCGGGGAACTCAGTGCATTTACTATTTACAGTATGAACGGGAGGAGGAGGCAGGTTAACTAATGTCCACAGGAAGTGCTATGGGGGGCGTCTCAGATTGCAGTCCTCAGGATAAGGGAGTTGTGCTTCAAATGTCTGCACACATGGATTTTAGCCAAAGGTCAACTGTTGGTGTGCACCTGTACTGGGACCTAGGGGAAGCCTTGAGTGCTCTGGGTCTCAGGTGCTGGGGTCCTTAGCATAGCTGTGCTCATGTCAACAGTGTGCTTTCACTTAGGACTCTACTGTTCCCGCCTCATATTTCACTAGATGAGATACTAAGTCATTATTTTTTTTCCTGGACCCTTTGAGGACCCTATGGGTTACTGATGTTTACTGATAGCTTTTTTTTTGGGGGGGGTGTTGTTTAACTTGTTAAAAATTATTCATAGTGGGGCGGGAAAGATGGCTTAGTGGCTAAGGAGGTTTGCCATCAGGCCTGAGACTGATGCTAGAAGGAAAGAACTGACCTTGAGGTTGTCTTCTGGTCCTTACACTCATACACAATGTAATACAAAAATTAAAAACAAATTAGCCTAAATGGCTGAGTGTAGTAGCCCGTTCTTGTAATCCCAGCTTTCTGTAGGCTGAGGCAGAAAGATTGCCGTAATGAGGCTAGCCTGGAGTGTGTACCAGGCCGGAAAGGCCCAGCTTGAAAAAAGAAAGACAACAACAAAAAACCCAAAGCCAAACACAAAGTATAGTAAAAATAAGTGGATTCCCAGAACCTCCTTCCTCCACACCCAGCTTTGTTCTCTCTCTAAACATATGCACATGAAAATCAACCAGGCAAAAGACCAATGAGACAAAAAGAGAAATGCCAAAACTAAATAAAAATTCCCAACCCCCCCCATGGAGTTCACTTTGTTTGGGCTAACTACTCCTGAGCATGGGGCCTGATGCGGAGTGTGTTTTGGCTAACTACTCCTGAGCGTGGGGCCTGATGTGGAGTGAGTTTTGGCTAACTACTCCTGAGCGTGGGGCCTGATGTGGAGTGAGTTTTGGCTAACTACTCCTGCGCGTGGGGCCTGATGTGGAGTGTAGCTGGTAAGCACTTCAACATGCCATTGAAGGAAACCGATTTTCCCTTCGCCATTGAGGTATCGCTTGCCAGTAGTCTCTTGGTTAGGGCTGGGGCCCAGCCTTCATTTCTCCCTGTTGACGCTGGGATCACATCTCACTTGAACCTGTAAAGGTTTTGTGTGTGCTGCCACAGTCTCTGTGTTCGTATGTGCATCAGTTCTGTTATGTTCAGAAGACACTTTACTGGGATCACCATCACCTCTGGCTCCTGAATCTTTCTGCCTCCTCTTCCACACACATCCCTGAGCCTTGAGGAGAGGTCTGATGGCACCCCTTTTAAGGCCGAGTGTTCCAGAGCCTCTCACTCTGCACATTGTTCAGCTTGGATCTCTGTTGCTTTCCTTCTTCCTTTTTTTTTTTAAATTTAAAAACATTTAAGATTTATTTATATGTATGAGTGTTGTCTTCATGTGTATGTGAACACCACTTAAATGCCTGGTGCCTGCAGGGGCCAAAAAGAGGGTGCCAGGTCCCCTGGAACTGGAGTTAGAGGTGGTTGTGAGCTGCCACATGGGTGCTGAAAACTGAACCTGGGCCCCATACAAGAGTGTAGACAGTGCTCTTAACCACTGAGCCATCTCTCCAGCTGCCATTGCCACCACTTCTTCCTTCTCTTTTCTTTTCCTTTTTTTGGGGAGGGGGAGAACACACTTTGCATATCTTATATACCCTAGGCTGACCTTGAACTCATAATCTTTCTGCCTCAGTCTCTAGGATTGGGATTATAGGTGTGTACTCCCCTAGCCAGTGCCCTGTCTTATTCTGCTAGCTCAGGTGTCTTCTGAGGGCCACAGGGAAGGTGTGCGATGATTTTGCGTTTCTGTAGGAGGAGAGAAGCACACTGGCGGTGGCAGGGAATCTGGGAGCGATGCCTGGAAGCAGTACATGCGAAGGTCTACATGGTAAGGAAGGGCTCTGGGCAGGAGGGTTGGTCTTCGAGCCTTCGGGAATGGGCTGCTGCTTGTCTGTCTTCCGTTTCTGTCTTTGCTCAGTTCCTCTTGGTTTTACTTTTCCCGACTCCGTAGCTGCCTTCTTTTTGAGCATGCATGCTACACTACACCACTAATCCCAGATGCTCCTAAATCTGAAAACTTCTGCACTGGCATGACATAACATGTGGACAATTTCTCCAGCTGGTCATATGATGGTTGGCAGTCATAATGGAGGTATCCTAGGAATGTATAAAGTTGCCTTGAGGTAGTGTGTACAGAGCTACATGAAGCAGGAATGGACTTCAGGCTGACTTGAGTCCCATCCCCGAGGAGTCTCCTGTCTATGCAAATGTTCCCAAATCAGAAAGAGGTCCAAAAATGTGACTCCCGCACATTTCCAGTAAAGGAAGCTCACCCTCAATTGTCCCTTCCAGCCTTCTTGTCTAGTATAATAACTGCCTATGAGATTTCCTTGTTGGATTCTGTCCCAGAGGTGGAATAGGGAGGATGAGAACACCGGGTCACTCAGCATGAGTGACCTTTTCTCCTGTGATGGAGTTTTCTTGCATAGTGAAGTAGAGGGGAGCATGGGGGTCTGTCCTGTAAGCTTAGGGGTGGGGGTAGCAGCTTAGAAGACTCTGGGGGCCAAGTCAGTTAGGACATTTGCCTGGACATGCATGGTGGCTTCTGGAGATGCTGCCTGGGACTTGTTTTATCTTTATTGCATTCTCTGGCCTACTTGGATAGAAGTGGCTTGAATGCGTGTACAGTAACCTAGGGGGTACAGTCATTGCCATGCCGTGCTCAGTAGGAAGAGTGCTGGGTGGGGCTCCTGAGACCTCAGCCTGGTCTCATCAGAGCATCTGAAGCTCTGCCTCCTGCTGTGCTGTATACTGGCTTCTCTTTTCCTTTTCCTGTGCCCTCAGAACTGCACAGGCAAACACAGCGTTCTGACTTTTCAGAGCCCATAGACCCAGGATACTTTTCTCTCAGAAAATCCAGGTGTCTTGTGGTGACTAGTTTGGGGAAAGGAAAAAGAAGCAAACAAACGAAAACCTTTAAAAATCACTACATTCTTACCAATATGGGACTATTTCAATCCCCCCCCCCATAATGCAATGCGAGTTATTGAGAAAGAAAGTTAAATCGCCCATGTGCTTACCTTATGATCAAAGAAAACTGGGTAGCAGATGATGTGCATATCCCAGACGTCTGTGTTTCCCTTGTTCTTTTCTAAGGAGTCACATTGACATTACCACTTGTAAGTTGCTTATATAGATGGGCCTGTGTTTTTATGTTATGAAAGTATTCTACAGTATGTATGCACCGCCATTCATTTAATTCTCTTCCTCCCAGTACCATCAACTACAGCACGGACCTTCCTCTGGCTCAAGGCATCAAGTTTGAGTGATGATTTGACCTCACAATCATTCCTGCGGCTGCTCTGAAGAAGCCCCAGAAAACTTCGATTTGCCCTGATGTGTTTTATGTGCCAACAGTGGCTAATCTCTAGAGATTCCCTAAACCTGACCAAATCAAGATACCCATTTTTCAGATTCTCAAATTAAATATTCTCAATCTAGTTACATTTAGCAAAAGATGGGTTTGGTGAATTTGTGTCACTAGTTACCTTTTTAAATTACAGTTAATTATTTCTTAGTTACGTGCATGCCATCACCAGAGATTGGGGACATGGAAAACGGATTAGAGAGGAAGAAGAGTCTTTACCTGCCTGACAGAAGGGAACACCAGATCTCATTACAGATGGTTACGAGCTACCATGTGGTTGCTGGGAATTGAACTCAGGACCTCTGGAAGAACAGCCTGTAGTCTTAATCTCTGAGCCATCTCTCCAGCCCAGAAGAAGAGTTTTGTGTAAAATGATGAAGGCTGTCTTCTGAGTAGTATCGAGTACTTACGGTCCCCTCCTCTGGCAGGGATTGAAGGGGTGAGGTACTCCCACGTGCTGGGGACCACAGATCTGAGTAGTGTCTAATCAGTCCCCAAGATGAAGGCTGTCTTCTGAGTAGTGGCACAGCCCCCTTCTCTGCCAGGGGTTGAAGGGGCGAGGTACCCTCACTTGTTTGGGACCACAGCACAGGTTCAGGTACATGACCTGCAGTGTTCCAAATGACAGTGGGTCATTGTTGGGTGAGGTGAGGGATTTAGGTCAGTTGTGAATGGTTGCCTAGCATGTGTGAAGTTCTGGGTTCGAGTCCCAGCTCTAAAACAACAACAACAACAAAATGTTCTAATGGCAAAGGGTGTTCACCCACTTATGACTCCTGCTCATGACTATCAAACAGAAAGAAAAGGGTGGGGATAGATAGACCTTCATTCTTGTCCCAGAACTTGTCACCTGCTGGGAACTCTGGGACTGAAGTCACTCATGAAAGCACATCTGGATGCCTTAAGTGACCTCAGAGCCACAGGCTGGTGCAACGGCTCATGGGTTTCTTCTCAGTCTCAGTGCTCACAGTGCACCCAGGAAAAGTCACTGCTGAGTGTCTAAGGTCTCACTGGGAAGCTGTGGACAGGCCCAGTGTACCTGTGATGTGGCACTGTCACTCTGTCCTCTGGCATAGCAGCCACACTGGGCCTGCGCCTGTCACACTGCGCCCATGCAGAAGCCACTGGAGACTAGGACGTTTGCAGGTAACTGACTCATCATGGACGACCATAAAGAATTTGGGGGACTGATTTCAGTGTGGGGAAGTGGCAGTGGCATGCTAACCAGTTTCAAATTTGTTGCTCCGTTGTCACCTGTGGATAGCATTGAGTAGCAAGTCCTTGCCATCACTGGATGTGAGCCAAGCTAAATACCGATGATGGAGCTACTGAGAGGGTGTTGGCAGGAGTGAGGGTAGGAAAAAAAGTTCATTTCTTGAGGAAAATTTGACAGTGCCCCAACTTACTAAGAAACTGACATGACTTGCTAAGATTTGGGGGGTGGACTCTAAATCACTGCTGTGGCCTTGAGAACAAATTGCCCTTTTTATACGCAGAATGCAGTGAGCTGGCCAGTTTCTGCTGCCTACATTAGAAGTCTTCTTGAGACAGGCTTTTTTTCCTCCAAGCCTCCCAAGAGTTGAGATTATAGGTGTGTGTCACTGCCTTGATTCTTTAAAGCAAGAGAATGAAGTTGGAGAATTGGGAACTTGGTTTTTGTTTTTTGTTTTTGTTTTTTGAGACAGGGTTCCTGTGGCTTTGGAGCCTGTCCTGGAACTAGCTCTGTAGACCAGGCTGGTCTCGAACTCACAGACATCCGCCTGCCTCTGCCTCCCGAGTGCTGGGATTAAAGGCGTGCGCCACCACTGCCCGGCGAATTGGGAACTCGGAATATAGTCCCCATGCCAGGTAAATGGGTGTGGCGCTGCACCCCTGGAATCTTAGTATTCAAGAGGCAGAGACGAGGATCATGAGTTCTAGGCCATCCTTCAGAACAAGATACCATGTCACGATGAACAAAACAAAAATGCAGTCAGGAGTAGTACTTTAACTCCGGATGGCCTTGACCCTAGAGATCCATCTGCCTCTGCCTCCCAAGTGCTGGGATTAGAAGTCCACCATCGCACCTGACTAGTACTCATTTTGCTCAAAAACAAAACAATCTTTCACTTAAGTTAAACCTTTAAGGAGCTATGTATGATGGTGTGGCCACACATGACAATGGCATGTGCAGAAGGTACCTTGATGGGGAACTAGAATCTTGGACAAAACTGATCCAGAGGTTCCATTGGAAGTTCATAATTTTTATGTATTTCTAGCACAAGGTCTTGGTTTGTTGTCATAATGTTTTTATTAAAACTTTGACTTTTAAGTTCTCTGTACTTTTTACTGATTTAAAAAATAAAGATTACTTACTTGTGTGTGTATGCATGCGTGCATGTATACAGGTACATGTATGATGACTCTCCACCTTACATAGGCTGGTTTATCTAGTCTGTGTAGCCAATGGGAATCCTGTCTGTAGTCCTCATGAGCTGCTGGAATGACAGGCAGGTCCACGCCCTCCAGGTGTCCCTGTGAGTGTTGGGGCTCCAGACTCAGTCCTATGTGCTTGTGTGGCAAGTGCTTTCACCGCTGAGCCATCTTCCTGCCTGTTAATTTTTTGGGTCTTTTGCTTAGATGTATGTCTGCACCAACCTGAAGAGTGTGTTGGATCCCTGGGACTGGAGTTACAGTTGTGAGCTGATGTGTGGGTGCTAGAAATTGAACCTGGATCCTCTGGAAGATGCTAAGCCATCTCTCCACCCCTATCTCACCCCCTACCCTGAAATGCAGGGTCCAGGCTGGTCTGGGATTCACTCTGTAGCTGACCTTGCGTTCCTGATTATATTGCCTCTCCTGTGCTGGAATTACAGGTGTACATTACCATGTCAATTTAATGCAGTGCTGGACATAGAAATCCCAGGCCTTGAGTGGCAAGCAATCTCCCTACAGAGCTACATCCCCAGCCCCTTTAACTTCTATAGAGTCAAATCTATTAATACAGTGTTTACCAAACTTAGAGAATCAAGTCAGAAGTCTTCCTCTACTTATTTTTTTTTTTTGTAAATGATTTATGTGCTTTGGTATTTTGCCTGCACGTGCGTCTATCGATGTCAAATTCCCCGAGGTAGTTAACAGGCAGTTGTGAGCTGTCACGTGGGTGCTGGGAAAATTTTAGGAAGGTTGAGAGTGCCGTCATGGAAGCCAGTCTCAGTGTTTCCTTTTCCAAATCTCCAGAGTAACTGACCGCTGCTTTTCCTGATGCTCTTCGCCACCGTGTTCTTAGGTTTACTTTGGGTCTTTTTGGTTTTCTGTTTCTGAGTGTGCCGTTGCATTTATTTCTGTGTACCATGTGCCTGCCTCATGCCCAAGGAGGTGAGAAGAGGGTGTTCAGTTCCCTGGACCTGGAGTTAGGAATGCTTGTGACCTTTCATGGTGGTGCTTCAGATCAAAGCACCCACATGGGTCCTCTGCAAAAACGACGGGGATTCCTTTTTTATTATTGCTGATTTTATTGAGCTCTACATTTTTCTCTGCTCCTTTCCCTTTTTCTCCCCCCGCCCCTTCATCCCTCTCCCATGGTCCCCATGCTCCCAATTTACTCAGGAGATCTTGTCTTTTTCTACTTCCCATGTAGATTAGATTCCTGTATATCTCTCTTAGGGTCCTCATTGTTGTCTAGGTTCTCTGGAATTGTGAATTGTAGGCTGGTTTTCTTTGCTTTATGTCTAAAAGACACTTATGAGTGAGTATATGTGATAATTGTCTTCCTGGGTCTGGGTTACCTCACTCAATGTGATGTTTTCTAGATCCATCCATTTGCCTGCAGATTTCAAGATGTCATTATTTTTTCTGCTGTTTGGTACTCCATTGTGTAAATGTACCACATTTTCCTTATCCATTCTTCAGTTGAGGGGCATCTAGGTTGTTTCCAGGTTCTGGCTATGACAAACAATGCTGCTGTGAACATAGTTGAGCACATGTCCTTGTGGTATGATTGAGCATCCTTTGGGTATATACCCAAAAGTGGTTTTGCTGGGTCTTGAGGAAGGTTGTTTCCTAATTTTCTGAGAAATCGCCACACTGATATCCAAAGGGACTGTACCAGCTTGCACTTCAGCCAGCAATGCAGGAGTGTTCCCTTTTCCCCACAACCTCTCCAGCATAAGTTGTCATCAGTGTTTTTGATCTTGGCCATTCTTACAGGTGTAAGATGGAATCTCAGAGCTGTTTTGATTTGCATTTCTCTGATGGCTAAGGATGAACAACAGGTATTCTTAACTGCTAAGCCATTTCTCCAAACTCTTAGATTTAATTAGTTAATTACTTTTCGTTTTTTAAGAGAGGGTCTTTTGTTTTCCAAACCCTTAGATTTAATTAGTTAATTTTCATTTTTCAAGACAGGGTCTTTCGTTTTGTAGACCAGGCTGGCCTCAAACTCAGAGATCCAACTGCCACTGCTTCCCTAGTTCTGTAGTATTAATGGCATGTGCCACCACGCCTGGCTTCTTAGTTTTATTTTTCTTTTTATTGTTTTTAAGATTTATTTATTTATTTATTTATTATGTATACAATATTCTGCCTGCATGTATGGCTGCATGCCAGAAGAGGGCACTAGATCTTATTATTGAGAAATAAGCCACCATGGGGTTGCTGAGAATTGAACTCAGGACCTCTGGAAGAGCAGCCAGTGCTCTTAACCTCTGAGCCATCTCTCCAGCCTCCAGAAAGTTTTAAAAAAAATTGTGCATATGCTATTTGCTACATGTATGCTTTGTTTATTGCTTGAATCAGGGCAGACATCTCAAATATCACTTCATGTTGAAAATATTAAAGTTCTTTTAGATTTTTGAAAGATATAATACAGGAACTGGAGAGATGGCTCAGGAGTTAAAGCACTGACTGTTCTTCCAGAGGACCCAGACTCAATTCCCAGCACTCATGTGGCACTTCACAGTCTTCTCTAACTCCAGTTCCAGGGAATCCAACAATACATGCAGATAAAACATCAGTGCACATAAAATAAATGAAATGCACAGTACATTCCTGCTGTGTGCAGTCACATGAGCTTATTCAAGTTGTAACTTAGTAGCCAGCAGCAACAGCCCACCTTTCTCTAGAGCAGTCCTTTTCAACCTTCCTAGTGATGTGGCCTTTGATACAGTTCCTCATGCTGTGCTGACCCCCAAACATACAATTATTTTCATTGTTACTTCATAATTATACTTTTGCTACTGTTATGAATCATAATGTAGATATTTATGGAGGTAGAGGTTTTTGGGTTGGGAATCACTGCTCTAAATGTCCCTCTTCCTGCTCTCCCTAGTTTCTTAAAATCACCCATCCAGCCGGGTGGTGGTGGTGCACGCCTTTAATCCCAGTACTTGGGAGGCCAAGGCTGGCAGATCGCTGTGAGTTTGAGGCTAGCCTGGTCTATAGAGCAAGTTCCAGGACAGGCTCCAAAGCTACAGAGAAACCCTGTCTTGAAAAACAAAAACAAAAAACTTCTGATTTCAAGATTAAATTTTTTTTTTGTTTCTATAGAAGTGAGACTGTTTTTGTGCCTGGATTATTTCTCCAAATTTCAAGTTTCATCAGTGTTAATAACAGAATTCTACCCATCTTTAATCCCTGACTGATATTTTCCATTGTGCATATGTACCATATTTCATCTGCACATTTAGGTTGTGTCATTGGCCATGGTAATAGTGAATTACTAAACCTGGGTGTGCAGATGTCTTATACATTAAGAAGAACTAGGAAGACTTGGGTTTTTAAAAACTTGCATACATGTATCTTGATCTATTCCAGTTATTAAGGTTCCTTGAAAATGTGTGTAGTTTTGTCGGGTTTTGTTTGTTTGTTTTTGGCTTTCTGAGACGGTTTCTCTGTGTAGCCTTGGAGCCTTTCCTGGAACTCACTCTGTAGACAAGACTGGACTCGAACTCACAGAGATCCACCTGCCTCTGCCTCCTGAGTGCTGGAATTAAAGGCGTGCGCCACCACCGGTGAGTGGTCCAGTGGTTTTGTTTGTTTTGTAGCCCAGGTTGGCCTCAGACTCTAGTGAAAGCTGGCTTCTACCACAACCCCCCTCCCACATCCTGGTTCCTGGGATTACAGGTGAGTGCCACCTTGCCCAGCTCGACGTCTAACTTTTAAATTTATTCCTACATGACATGATTTCAGTTTTTGTAAACTGGATTCCATGTGGCAGAGGAGTGGGAGAGTCTCCGTCGTTATTATGGTGTTGACCTGTAGGTGTCACTGTTGTTCAGTACCATGTTGGAGCAGGTATGTTGAGCGTCCTAGATTCTAGGGCTCATTCTGGAAGTTTCCAGTCAGTAGACATGTGCTGAGTTTATGGCCCCATTTTCATCAGCTTCCTTATGTCCCAGTGTAGGAGCCAGCCATGATAAGCTAAATATGAACAGACCACCCAAAGAAGTTCTTTACTTCCGACCATTATTATCTGCCAGTGTAGAACTCAGCCATCGATAGTTTAATGGAGACCTGAGTCTTAGTAGTTTACCTTGAAGCAATACCTGGTTGCAGGAGGAACCACAAACTGAGATTACCCGAGCACCACCCAAGAACAGACCATCCAAAGGAAATGCCTAACATTCCAACTGTTGTAGAATGTTAGGCAGCACACACTCACCAGGACACCCCTAGACAAATTTCAGCCAATCAGGGGTTCTGAACCTCAAAAACCCTCACCCCCACCTTTACTACTATAAAAACTCAACTCTACCTGAGCTTGGGGCTTTCTGTTTATTCCAATATGTTGGATGTGCGGAGAGACTGAGTTTGCAAACTTGCACAAAATAAAGGCTCTTTGCTTTTACATATGGGACTCGGTCTCCTTGTTGGCTTTTTGGGGGGGTGCTTCATGGATTTGGGCATAACACCAGCACACTTCTGTTAGCCACACAGATCACCCAAGCTTCCATGGGATAAGCTCCAAAGAGAAACATGAAGTTTGTAATTGTGGGTTTCTATCTTTTAAGTTAAAAATATGATTATGGGGTCTGGATAGATGGCTCAGCAGCTAAGAGCATTGACTGTTCTTCCAGAGGTCCTGAGTTCAATTCCCAGCACCTGAATGCTGCCTCACAAGTGTCTGACTCTAGTCCCATTTGACTGTAGTCCCATGGGATCCAATACCCTCTTTTGGTGTTTATGCTTGCATACAAAATACCCATATACAAGCCGGGTGGTGGTGATGCATGCCTTTAATAGTAGCACTTGGGAGGCAGAGGCAGGAGGATCTCTGTGAGTTTGGGTCAGCCTGATTTACATAGTGAGTTCTTGGCTGGGTACATCTGTTTGAGATTTCAGTATACATACACACAGTATATATGTATGTGTGTATGTATGTATATACACACACACACATCTGGGTCCAAGGTCCTGCTGTAATTAGGGTTGGCATCTGCATTGATGTCTATGGCTCCTGTTACCACCAAAGGCTGAGCAGATGTCCCAGGTCTGAGCTGACACCTGAGGCCATGTTGGTGTCTGAGGGTCATGCTGCTGCCAGGACCATACAGATTGGCGTGGCCTACGCTGCCACCCAGGGCCATGGTGATGTCTGAGCCTGAGTTTGGTCAGGGTCCATATCTGGGTCTGTGGCCCTACTGCAGCCAGGGTCTGTGTTGATGTCCGTGGCTCCTGTTAACATTGAAGGCCGTGCCACTGCCTGGGGTCTGGGCTGCCATCTGGGGCCATGCTGGAGTCTGAGGGACCACACTGCTGCTGGATTCATGCTGACCTGAGAATCCTGTGCTGTCACGCTGGGCGCATGGTGACATCCGAGCCCAAGTTACTGCTGCTGGCCATGACCAGGTCCGTGGTCCTGTTGCAGCGGGGGTTCTGTGTTGATGTCCGGTGCCTGTGTTACCACTGGAGCCCGTGTCAACCATGTGTTGAAGAATCGTGTGTTGAAATACGAGGGCTGTGCCAAGCTGGCCCCATCCCTCACTGACCTGGGGAGAGGAGCCTCCGCTCTCAATGGGCGTGGGAGAGCTGGCTTTGCCCCTCACCTGAAGAGGGTGGTCCCACAAGCCTGGACTGACCAGCTCAGCTACCACCCCGGCACAAATCCAGGCCTTTGGGTTAGCACTTCCCACCATCTACCTCATCTGTGACTGGAGCGCACGAAGGGACCGGTCCTGTTGAACCACAGCCACAGGATCGCTATGAATCGGGGCAGCGGCAGGATATCTGGAAGGGTTTCCTTGAGGGTCCAGTATTGATGGGGTACCAGAAACTAGAGGCCTTGAACCTGACCTACAGCACATTACCCAATGAATATTTGGAAGAGAAGCTGCTTGGACAAAGGGATGTATTGTTTGAGGCACAACAGCTCCCAGTGCCACTGAGATAAATGAAGAGGTGATGGAGAGGTGGGAAAGATGGAGGAGCCAAGTCAAGAGCTTTTTGTTTGTTTTTGTTTTTACTTTTTTTTTTAGCTGATATTCTTGTTTGTATTTTTTGTTTTATTTTTTATTGTTTTTTTGGGGGATTTTCCTTTGGGAGGAGGGGAAGATTCAGAGGGACTGGGAGATGGGTGGGATTGGGATGCAGGATATGAAATTCCCAAAGAATCAAAAACAATTATCTTAAAAAGGTAAAATAAAAATGATTAATGTGAGTTAGAGAGATGGCCCATGAGTCAGAGTTCTTACTGCTAGTCCAGAGGACCCAAGTTGGGTCCCCAGCACCCACATGGTCACTCACAACCACCTGAACTCCAGTTCCAGGGAATCTGATGTCCTCTTCTGGCCTCCATAGGCTCTTGAACACATATGGTAGACATGAACTAACTCATGCAGGCAAACACACACACACACACACACACACACACACATATTTTGGTTTTTTGAGAGAGGGTTTCTCTGTGTAATCCTTGCTGTCCTGGAACTTATTCTGTGAACCAGGCTACCCTTGAACTGAGATGTTCTCTTGCCTCTGCTTCCTGAGTGTTGGGATTAAAGGCGTGCATCACACAGGGCATGTGCTGGCTTTTTTCCTTTTTTTTTTTTTTTGAGAGAATCAAAATAGTGCCTGATTGTCCCTTGTTGGCTATGACAGTGAGCAGATGCTTGTAAATTCAGTCAGAACAGGGGGCTGGTGAGCACAAGTCCTTGAGATGGGATACTCATGTTCCAGGTACAGTTGCCTGTAACTTCTTGTTTACGCAGAACAGTAGTCTAGTCTTCTGCACACTGGTGTGAATGTGACTGTCCTTCTCGTTGGTGGTAGACGGGGAAATGTATGGGACTTGCCCGGGTAGATCAGACAAGTGGGTGGTGCTTGCTCAGCTTCACAACACTGCTTTCCTTTGGTCAGAGTTCCCAGTTGACCTCTGAATGACCTCAGGACTACCGAATGTGCCAGTCAGTGCTGGGATGTGGGCTACTGCTTCCATATTGAGAGTCCCAGCAGCAAACCTGCCAAGTCAGATTCCATAGGATCAAGAGAAAAAAAACCAAATAAACAAAAGCCACCGCAATGTTTGGAGAGACAAGTCTGCCATAGTTTAGTGGCAGGATGTTACTTAAAACAAAATAAACTGTGGGCCGATTAACTCATAGTGTGTCACTTCCCAGAGTTTGCAGAAATCTTAGAGGAGATAAATTATTTTCAGGTTGGTTTACTGGAGGGCTTTGCTTGATTGAGAGTGAGAAATGAGACCTCACCCTTTCTCCCTCTTAATCTGTGGAAAGCTTGGCTCTCAGCTCAAGCCAGGCTGGAAATCCCCACTCAATCACCTGGTTACATCTAAGATCTAGGGTGGGACCTCTGGCTTCGGCTTCTGTCCTATGAGCCTAGAGTAGCCTTGAGACATGTATGTGTGTGCATCTGTGCACGTGTGTGCATTTCTGTGTACCTGTGGTGGGGGCCTTAACATTCTGTGCAAAGTCAGGGCTGTCTAAGATTTGGGATTATTACACTTGGCAGTTTTTTTATTAAGTGATTATAAGGGGAAAAAAATCTAGAGCTGATGAGATGTCTCAATGAGTGAAGTTCAGAGAGTACGAGGCCCCTGGCTTCAGTTCTTTTCTTTTTGTGCCTGAGTCTCACTGTGTAGCCCGAACTGGGACTCTCAGTGTAGACCAGGCTGGCTTCAAACTCATAGAGATCCACCCACCTCTGCCTTCCCAAACTCTGGGATTAAAGGTGTGTGCCATTGCTGGGTGAGAAATGCTCTTGAAGAGGAGCTAGTGTGGAACATTCTAGTGGGTGAAGTTGGCCTCAATTCCACTATGTGGCAGCAACAGCAGCCTGGGGTTTGTTCGAACCTGTATTACCATATCACTGTGCTCATTGTCTTGTAGAATTTTCTTCAACTCTTCAGAACTGTGTCATTGTCCCCATGGCAGTGAATATGATGTTATAATTACAATTATGCTGGCCTGCCCTATTACCTGGGTACCCTGTACCTTTAAGAGATAAGCTCCCACTCCCCACCCTTCCCACCCAGGCAAGCTGGTCTCCATTCTTTCTCCCTTTCTCTCTCCCCTCCATACCCCCCATCTTCTCATACCCTCCCAATACCTGCTAAATAAACTCTCCATACCCAAGCTCTTTCTGTATGGCACATCTGTCTGTCTCCCACCCGCCACGGTCTCCCATTCACTGTGGGACCTGCCAGGGTCACTCGCACCATAAATCAAAATATATGATAAATAAATACTTAACAAGGCAGAAAACCTCCAAAACTCACCATTAGCAATTCACGGAAGAGAATTGTGAAGTTAGAGGTCTGGGGCCTGGAATCTGTGATCTTAGCTCCTGAGCTAAGATTCTGCATTCTGGCTTCTACATCACTGGGTTTGGGAATGACATTTTCTCCAAAGTTTCTCTTTCCCAGGACTTCCGGTAATGTCAAGACTCTTTGTCTGGTCCAGATTCAGTCTAAATATAAAAAATTGTTTCTAAAAATTTCTAATTTTGTAGTAATGGATAAAGGACAAATTTCCTTGGGGGAGAAAAAAACCTGTTTCCTACACTGCTAGTGTAGCAGTTTGCTGTGAATTAAACTGAGAAAAAAAAGGAGACAGACTAACAGGGGAAATTGTAAAGATTTGCTTTTATTTTAAATTAGGTGTATGTGTGTGTGAGTATGTACACATTGCTGGTGCCTGTGGAGTGGGATTTCCTGGCGCTGGAATTGCAAGGGACTGTGAGCCACTCACTGTGGGTGCTGGGAATTGAACTTGGGTTCTCTGCAATTGCAATGGGTGCTCTTAACCACAGAAACATCTGTCCAGCCCTGAGGTATATGATTTTATTGGTGTTAGTTTTTGTGAGAAACCACTCCAGAGCAGTTAAAATCAGGCTGATGTCCTTTACTTGATAGAGAAAAATATAGATATGTACAACCACTCCCAGTTTATGTAGTTTCAAGGTTGGAAATGAGGGCTTTGAGCATGCTAGGCAAGCCCTCTGTGGTGTTTAGAATGAAAAAACGGTCTCAATAGGCTCATAGGGAGTGGCACTATTAGCAGGTGTGGCCTTGCTGGAGTAGGTGTGGCCTTGTTAGAGGAGGTCTATCAGTGGGGGTGGGCTTTGCAGTTTCAGATGCTCAAGCCAGGCCGGGTCTCTCTCTCTTCCTGCTGATCCAGGAAGCCTGATCCAGGCTTCCTCTCAGTCCTGCTGCCTGCCGATCCAGATGTAGAATTCTCAGTTCCTCCTCCAGAACCATGTCTGCCGGCATGCCGCCATACTTCCTGCCATGGTGAGAATGAACGAAGGCTCTGAACTGTAAGCCAGTGCCGATGAAGTGTTTTCCTTTGTAAGAGCTGTCATGGTCATGGTGTCTCTTCACAGCAAATGAAATCCTGAGACAGCCTCTGACTGAGCTACGATCCATATCCAGCCCCAGATGGCAGCACATTCACTGTGGCTAGGCCAAGCTTTTTCCAGGGCCTGGGTATGCGAGGAAAGCAGTGTGCTGTGACAGTTAGAAAGGTGACCGAAATAAGCTCCCAACTCCAGAGAGAGTTGGTATCCTAGCCGATCACCAGCAGTTGTTTGGTGCTGTCTTAGGCAATTTTCTGTTGCTGTGAAGAGACACCATGACCAAGGCAACTTATAAAAGAAAGCATTTAACTGAGTGTTTGCTTACAGTTTCAGAGGGTGAGTCCAGGATTATCATGGTGGAGAACCTGGTACCAGATAGGCAGATATGGTGGTATGGTGCTGGAGCAGCAGCTGAGAGCTTCCATCTGACATCTGATCCACAAACAGGAGGGAGGGATGGAGGGTGGGAGGGAGGGAGAAAGAGAGAGAGAGAGAGAGCACCTAAGAATGGTAACTGGAAATGGTTTGGACTTTTGAAACTTCAAAACCCACCCCCAGTGACACGCCTCCTCCAATAAGGCTTTACCTCCCAATCCTTCCCAACCAGTTTCACCAACCATGGACTGAGCGTTCAAACATATGAGCCCTATGGGGCCATTCTCATCCAAACCACTGTAGGTACTATGTTTATGACTGGTACCCAACACTGAAAAAATTAAAAAATGATAATTATCAAACAGTGAATAAAGGAGTATTTGGGAGATACTATATAGTTCATGAAAACCAAATTCATAAGATACGGCATTTAAATCTAAATGTTCCCTACAGACTCAGCCGGCAGAGGCTGTATGCATTCCTGGATGTTGTACGTACACCTTTGAAGGTTTTACCTGGCTGACAGTCATTTCTCTCTTGGCCATGTGGTGAACAGTCTCCGGCACATTCTCTTAGCACCATGATGTGCTGTCTAAGTGTGTGGGGCCAGGAAACCATGGCCTGGACCCGTGAGATGGTGAGCCAAAATGATCGTCCTTATGTAAGCTATTCTCTCGGGTTCTTTGTTCTGGCACAGGAAAGAAGTCAAAGCTCAAACGCCTGCATTTCCTCAAAGCGAGGATTTAAACAGTACGGATGCACAGGAGGACAAGCATTTATACAAGAAGCTTCCAGACTTGCAAGGAAACAGAAAGGTCAGTCTAGCGTTAGCCCCATCAGCTGGTCCTGGCTGTTTGGTCACCTTTGCTAGCTCTGGCACTGTTTATTTAATATTTTAATTTTAATTTTCATGTGTATGGGTGTTTTGCCCCGCATATGTCTGTGTGTGTGCATGCCTGTTACTCAAGGAGGCCAGAAGAAGGCATCAGATTTCCTGGTACTGGAGTTACAAATGGTTGTGAGCAGCTACGTGGGTGCTAGGAATCAAATCCAGGTTGTCTGAAAGAGCAGCCAGTGTTCTTAACCACTGAGCCCAGCCCTCTGGCACTGTTTATGAAGCTGGAAGCAGAGGATGGGGGTGGCATCATTTGTCCTTTATAAATGTCATGGTCTGATTCATGAAAGTTTACCCAAATGTTAGGAAGTGGCCCATATATAGAAAGCCTGAAGGTGCCAGGACAAAGGATTAAAAACAAACAAACAAACATTGATTTAGAAACAGAAAACCTTGTATTTTTCCAGGAAGACCATGTATCTGGTTTTATGCAGCTCCTTTCATAGGAGGTGTGGCCATGTGGAAATATTTACCTGGAGAAGAACCAAGAGGAAAGTTGAGAGCTTTTCAGTCATCGCTCTCGGGGTGGGGGAGGGGAGGAGAAGTACATCTTGCTTCCCCAGATCCTCATCAGAGCAAAGTTTGGTACTTTGCTGTAGCTTCAGAGTCTTCTTTTTTATCACCTCTTCATTAGACAGAATTTAGGACACTGAACCATTCTCATGTACAAGTGGGAGGCTCCAGCTCTCCAGCCATGTTCTTTCCTTCTTTGACTAAACCAGGGGAGGGGATATTCCTGAGACCTTCCTTCTTGAGGCCATAGTTGATGTAGAGGTGGGATTCCCACCAGCTATTACATGGGCTCCTTGTGAAGGGGAAACTTAGTTTTTTATGTGACTTGTCCCAAATGACTACCTAATTATTTTAGAAACTCACTTTCATATGATTGGTTATTTTATTTTTTGTATGTGTTCATGAGTAACATATGTGCTTGTGTGTGTGCACAGGTGTATATGTGTGTTTGCAGAGGCTGGAGGTCAGCATTGAGTGTCATTCTCATTATCCAAATGGAGTCTCTCACTGAGTCTGGAGCTCACTGATTCAGCTAGATTGGCTAGCTAGCAGGCATCAAGGATCCCCCACTTATGCCTCTCCAGTGCCAGGATTATAGGCATGTGCCGCTGTGCCTGGCTTTTTGTGGAGATATTAGGGAATCCCAACTTAGGTCTTCATGCTGTATAGCAACTACTTGCTGAATGGACTGTTTTTAAATTAATGATTATTGCTGATATTGAAGCACTGATATAGGAAGGCGAGTACTTGAGAGTCTTAAGCCTCTTGAAATATTTATATATTACTGTCATTTACCTAAAAATCTTCATTCAAGGGGCTGGAGAGATAGCTCATGAGGTAAAAGTACCTGCAGCCATAGCCGACGTCCTGACTTGAGTTTAATCTGGGGCACTCACATGGTACACAATGTAAGGAGAGAAATGACTCCCACATGTTGGTTCTCTGACCTCCATACACTTGCCAAGGCATATGTGTGTCTACACACTACACACATACACCCCCACACCCCCACACACATGCATGCATGCGTGTGTACACACACACACAAAGGCATATACTAAATAAATATAATTTAAAAGCTTCACACAAAGACATGCACATGAAATAAAGAAAATGCAATCAAAGAAACTCCATTCAGAAATCCATGTAGGATCTAGGGACGTAGCTCAGCTGGTAGAGGACCTGTCTAGTACTCCCACCACTGCATATCTGGATGTGGGAGAGACCACCTGTAACCCAGCACTCGAGAGGTAGAGGCAGAAAAATCAGGTATTTGATGTCATCTTTGGCAAAATATCAGGCTTGAGGCCAGTCTGAGCCACATGCGCCTCTGTCTCAAAAACACAAATCCATCTGGACAAAAGGAAGATCTGCCTGAGCTTAGTTCCATGGTGCGGGGTTGGCGGAAGTAGAACTGGAGGGCAGCATCAGCATCCTGCCCTGCCAACTGAGGCACAAAAGGGTATGAATCACCAGTGATGTAGCCTTTGAGGTTTCCCAAGAATCAAAAGGCTGTATATATAGGCTGACCCGAAATGCATGCACTTCTCTGACCAAGCGTGCAAATAGGATTCTGGTCACAGGGCGCCATCTGAGCACAGGAAGAGATCACGTGACTGAACTTAACACACTAAAGACTGCATATTTTGTGTGGGTGAAGACTGGATGAATTAGTTTATACACTGATGATGGGAATGCATATTTAGGATAATGGGTTACCATTTCATTCTTTTTTATTTTTTAAAAATATTTATTTTGTGTTTGCGTGTTTACAGATGCCTGAGAAGGCCAGAAGGCATTGGATGCCCTGAAGTTGTAGGTGATTGCAAGCTGCCTGACGTGGCTACTGGGAGCTGAACTCAAGTCCTCTGAAAAAACAAACGAACAAACAACAGTATGTGTCTTTAAGCATGGACTCATCTCTCCAGTCCAGTTCTTATTTCTTAAAAAGTTAATCATACACTTGCCATGAGATGCAGCCTTTCAATTCTTAGCTGTTTTCCAAGGAGAAATGAAAATATTGACACAGATTTGTACTAGAATAGTTACAGAACTTTTATTTCTACTATCTATTTACCTATCATCTATCTACATACCTACATATCTATCATCTACCTTCCAGCATATCTATTATCTATCTATCTATCTATCTATCTATCTACCTACATTTCTATCATTTATCTATCTATTATCTATCTACCTACATATCTATCATCTATCTATATACCTACCTATCATCTACTTACCTACATAGCTACCTAACTACCTATCATTTATCTATCATCTACCTACCTACCTACCTAACATCTATCTATCTATCTATCTATCTATCTATCTATCTATCTATCTATCTATCTACATGTCTGCCTATCTATCTATCTATCTATCTATCTATCTATCTATCTATCTATCTATCTATCTATCTATCTATCTATCTATCTATCTATCTAGTTTTGAGAGACAGGGTTTTTCTGTGTAGCCCTGACTGTCCTGGAACTCATTCACTTTGTAGACCAGGCTGGCCTTGAATTCTCATAGATCTAGCTGCCTCTGCCTCCTGAGTGCTGGGACTAAAGATATGCACCACCATGCCCAGCTTATATATATTTTAAAATTTATTTTTATTTCAAGTGTGTGAGTGTTTGCCTGCATGCATGTACATGTACCACATATGTGCAGTGCCTACAGAGGCCAGAAGAGGGAGTTGTGATACATATATGCATACGTAGGAAGGCATAGAATTCACTGTTATGCTCAAATGAGGGGACAAGGGGAGCAAGGGGATTCTTACATGGCCAGAGCCTGAGAGTGCAGGAGAGAAGGAGCCTAAAGATGCTTGGGGCCAAATCTGCTTAGTCATCCCACTGGCACATTGTAACAGGGAACATGGGAATGAAAACAAGTAACCAGTGTTGCTACACTAATTTATGCACATGCAGCAGAGGGACAGCCAGAAACTAACAAAGCAACACTTTCAGTGAATATCTGTAGCTTTCTGGAGAGAGGAGGAGGGATGTTTCTGTCTATAATATTCTTAAAACAGGTAGAAGGGGCTGGAGAGACTGCTCAGTGGTTAAGAGCACTTGCTGCTATTGCAGAGGCCCTGTGTTTGGTTCTAAGCGCCCACACGCTGGTTTATGATCACCTGTAACTACACTGCCAGGGAGTCTGATGCTCTCTTTTGGTCTCCACGGGCACCAGGCATGTACAAGGTATACATTCATACATGCAGGCAAAACAACTCACATACAAAATAAGATACACACATCTTTAAAACCTTAGGCAGAGTGACGGCAGGACAAATGGATGCACACTTCCCCATGCTGTATTTTCTCCTACTTTGTGTATTAAGGCCATTTCCAGAAAGAATTGTCAAAGTGAGGCTTTCTGGCTAGATTCTTAAAGACCTAAAGGATAAGAGTTGTGTGATTCATAGCAACCCATTCATACAGGGGCTTTATCTGCAGACCAGGGCTATTTCCTATTTCACTCCCCATTTGTAGTGATCATATACAGACTACTGGTGTAGTGGATGCTCTCTCTCTCTCTCTGTGTGTATGGGGGTGGGGGAGAAGGAGACTACATTAAGTGGTTAGAAATACAAAAGATAAGAAAAACCACAATAGAAAAAAATGGTTTTCAGTCTTTCTGCCCACACTATTGAAAAGGCTTTGCATCTAGACACAACAAAGATAGCCTGGACATCCGGGCTATCAAAGATGCTGCATTAAGCTGCATGGGGCAGCCTGAAACCCCAGCACCAGGGAAGCTGTGGTAGGGACGGCAAGTGCGATGCCAGCCTCAGCTCTATCAGTTAATCTAGCCACAGCATTAGTATCAGGATACAAGCTTAGAAGCAGTACATGAGGGGCTGTCAAGATGGCTCAGTGGGTATATGAGCTTGTTGCCAAACCTAATAACATGAATTGATTCCTGGGACCCATATGGGGAGAGAATCGACTTCTGCAAGCTGTCACCTGTTCGCCGCCCACATGTATACTGCCCCCTCCTATGAGATAAATGTAATAAAACCGGGGGGGGGGGCAGCTCATGAAAGGATATTCTGGGCTGGTGAGATGGCAGGAACTCTAACAGGGAGGTGTGCAAACAATAACAAAGTTCCACAATGTACCTTTCTTAAAAACTGCTCAACTGGGCGGTGGTAGTGCATGCCTTTAATCCCAACACTCGGGAGGCAGAGGCAGGTGGATCTCTCTGTGAGTTCGAAGCCAGTCTGGTCTACAGAGTGAGTTCCAAGATAGCCAGGGCTGTTACACAGAGAAACCCTGTCTCAACAACAACAACAAAAACAAAACAAAACAAAACAAAACAAAACAAAACAAAACAAAACAAAAAAAACAAAAACAAAAAACCCACACCAAAACAAAACAATCGGTTCTGCTACAGAAAGTTTCCAAGAGGCTGAGTGTGGAGTGTGGCTTTAATCCCAGTACTTGGAAGGCAGAGGTAGGTAGACCTCTGTGAGTTAAAGAATAGCGTGGTTTCTAGCAGGTTCCAGCAAGAGCTACATAATAAGACCCTTTCTCAAAAAAATATTCTTCCACGCAAAATTGCTATCTACCTGGTTATTGCTTTAAGATGAATCTCTAGATGGCAGAGCCCTTAACAGTGGGGCCAGGGAGGTCTGAGTGGGTAAAGATGCTTGCAGAGCAAGCCAGATGATCTAAGTTTGATCCCCGGGAGTGTGGTTTAGAGAGAATTGACTCCTGAAAGCTGTTCTCGCTGACCTGCTCGTGTGCACAAATACATACCCGCAGATAAAATTAAAAAGCAAAACAAAGCAAACCATGGTACCTGTTAGGAGGGAAACTACTGCCCAACAAAGCTGTGTGCTTTCAAAGCTTCACCATACCCACACAGGCACTTTCGTCTTGCAAAATTTCAGTCTCATGAGTAAAATGGACAAGAGGATGGCAAACTATCCTGTCTGAGGCTAAACACCTCATAAAATGTCAGTTAAACTTAGGACTCAAACACTCGTCTACTGAATTCAAAGCTCATTTTCTTTCCTTGATACCATTATAATGCCCCCAATTTTTTTTTTAATTTTTGAAATAAATCCTCTGTGACGGTGGTGGTGGGGAGTATAGTATGAGGTTGAAAGTCATAGTGTGGAGGCGAGGAGATGTAAAAAGCACAGCAAGTTGTAGTAGGGAGGAGTGGGCTGCGTTCCCGGTGCCCGGTTAGCTTATGCCTGAAATAATTACACAGAAACTGTATTCATTTAAACACTGCCTGGCCCATAAGCTCTAGCCTCTTCTTGGCTAACTCTCACATCTTAAACTAACCCATATCTAGTAATCTGTGTATCACCATGGGGTCATGGCTTACCGGGAAGATTCTAACCTACATCCATCTCAGGCCGGAGAAGCATGGCGTCTGCCACACTGCCTTCTCTCCCCCAGCATTCCGTTCTGTCTACTCCGCCCACCTAAGGGCTGCCCTATCAAAAGGCCAAGGCAGTCTCTTTATTTAACCAGTGAAAGCAACAGAAATACAGAAGGACCTCTTACACCAGCAAGTCTTAGGTAAAAGAATTTACAAGCTCAGGAAACAGTTATGTAGAGTGTTTTAGCCAATGAGTATTTATTAAAAGCCGGTGCACCAGCACAGTTACCCAGTGGGCTGACAAGTACATAGGACGTAACCGATCCACTTATTAGCTTATCTGATTAAACAAAGTACATTTCATAGAAATGATTATAAAACGCATTGCAGATAGAATGTTTCATACTTACAGATCTTACGGTACCCTAAATAATTATTAATAAAAAAAATCCACCCCATACTGTAAGTAAAGTTAGCAAACCACCACTTATTGCTTTATTGTAGGAGAAGGGCATTCGATTACCATGGTGACATGGACTTGAGAGAGCAACACAGACATCCTGGTCCCACACTGCCACCGTAGCCCACTACAATCTTAAAAACAGTACTTTTCCATAGCATAGTAAATCACGATCACAACTTTTGGCTTAAAGATTAGTTTTGGTTTCAGAGCGAATCTAATTCAGTATTTCCGTCTCCCACCTCAAGGATTCCTGATCAGAGATAGGGGAGAATCACTCCAATTAAGTACTAGACCCGGGGAACAAAATAGCATAACACAAATGGAACATTTAATTCACTTTATCAGACATGCTTACAAAACGGAACTGAGAAACTAAAACACACAGATGAAAGAAATCTGGACATAAGAGCAGGAGGGGAAAAAAACAGAGTCAAAAATATAGGGGTTCGAAGCAAGTCTGCTCATTTGGAGATATTCAGTGCCTTGTTGGAGGCGCATGGCTAATTCTTTAAAGGACCGTATTGAGTTCGTTGGTCTACGGCGTACCCCTTAGGTCTGAAGGTTGGTTGGGACGGGTGAAGGGAGCGAAGAGGAGGCTGGGAAGGGCTGAAAAGCGTGGAGTGCAGTGTTTACTGACGCTACAGGCGTCCTCCAGAACCTTGCTCACCTTCCGAGATGGGTCTGTTTTCTTCAGGCAGCAGCAGAGACAAAGTCAACTTTTATTGCACAAAAGCAAAATCATTCCCTTTCCCCCCTTTCTGAGCTGAAGACCTCCAAGTGCGAACACAGCTGGATTCTCAGTCTCCTGCGCCTCTGGCCAGCAGGGGGCGCATAACAGACTCTCTCGGGAAGCACCTTCTTCAAGGGAAAACATGAGGTATTATGTTGGCCCCAGGATCTGGTCACTCAGTCACCATTCTCAAGCAGCTTTTGTAAGTTGTTTTGTATCTTGAAACAATAAAGGAGATGTCATTGTTAGAAATTACAGTATGTATCTTAAGAGTATATTTGCTATGGCCGGGAAATGCTAGACCTTATTCTACCTAGAATAAAAAGCTATGCGGAGGTTAAATTTAAATAAAGCTCCACCCTGTGTTTTTAACATGATGTTTAGCAATTCTATTACACGTTGTTTTGCATAACATCCACAAAAGACTGGCTTCCAGAAAGACCAACTATGCCATGTGTCTGCAGTTGGGTATTAAAATGCTCTCAGAAAACACAGAATAGGTGAGTTTTGAGGAACTCAGAGCAAGAGATTCTGAACAACCAATATTATGATAGGGTGGAGAACCCTGTGGATAAAAAAGAACATACTCTACGGCCTGGTATTTGTGTCCCTCCCCCCCGAAAAACTCATACTGAAATGGAACCCCCAAAGTCCTGTGCCGATGGTATTTTAAGGTGGGGCTTTACTAAGAGTTACATTAGAGGCTTGGTAATAAGTGACAACCGAGGTTAGCAAGCTGGTCCTGTCTCACCACGGCGTCCCCATCAGCAGGAAGTCCTTCACAAGGCATGCCCTCCCTACTTTGAACTTCCCAACCAACGGGAAAACTTAATAAACCCCTTCTCTATATAAATGACCCAATCGTAGCATCCAGTGACAGATAGCACTACAGATCAAACTAAGAGCCTGCTCGGAGGAGTCTACGGTATTGTAAAGGCAGGCGCGGGGTAAGCAGGAAGAAAGGGCTTCTAGGATGAGGGTGAGGTACTGATGGATTCTCGCCTTGACCATGTCATCCCATACTGGGTCTGCAGACGAAACTGAGGGCAAGGGAGGAGGAAAAGTCACGGGACCACGTACACAGGTAGCAAGGGACTCAAATTTAGGTTCTTCCTACTATATCATTCTACCATCAATGCCCCTTCCAGTCCTAAGAAAATAATTACTTATTTAAAAAATATTTTTTATGGTTTATTTAACTTTTTATTTTATGTGCATTGGTGTGGGTGCTGGGAATTGAATCTGGGTCCTCTGGAAGACAGCAGTCAGTGCTCTCAACCACTGAGCCATCTCTCCAGCCCAATAATTACTTCTTTACCCATAAAACAAAAAAACAAAAACAAAAACCATTCCTGGGGGAGAGGGGCTGCTGGAGAGATGGTTTAGCATGTAAGAGAATTTTTTGCTCTTGCAGAGGACCCCGGTTTGGGTGCCAGCCGTCATATCAGGTGGCTTTCAACTGCCTGCAACTCCAGTTCCGGGTGATGTAATGCCCTCTTCTACCAATGGGGCACTTGCACACATGTATTGCACATACATACGTGCAGGCAAACTCTTGTCCACTAAAGTAAAAACAAATCTGAAAGCATTCTGAGCCGGCGAGATGGCTCAGCAGATGTCCCAGCTAGCTTCACTGTCACCTCGTCACACACATCTGGAAAGGGAGCCTGAGCTGAGGGACTGCCTCATTCAGGCTGACGCAACCCTGTCTGTGAGACAGTTTCTTTTTTTTTTTTTAAATTAATTTTTTTTCATTTATTTTATATACCGACCATAGTTTTCCCTCCCTCCTCTCCCATTCCCTCCTGAGACATTTCTTAATTGCTAATGGATGTAGGAAGACCCCACTCAGAAGGCGATGCCATTCCTAGGCAGGTGAGCCTGGACATACGAGACATAACTAAGATCTGAGCTCCCAGCACCCAAATGGTAGCTCACTACTGTCTGTAACTCCAATTTTGAGGTGTGTGTGTGTGTATGTCTCCAACTCCCTCTTCTGGTCTCTACATACATTGCATATATGAGTGCAAATACAAACACAAGAGTCAAAACACTAAAATACATAAAATAAATTTTTAAACAAAAATCTAAAAAAAAAAATTGGGGGTGGGGAGAGATGGCTCAGTGGGTCAGACTACTGGCTGCTTTTGCAGAGGACCTGGTTTTGGTTTCCAGCATCCACACAGTGGCTTACAGTTGTCTGTAGCTGCTACAGGGGATTTGGTACTCTCTTCTGTTCTCCCTAGGAACCAGGCCTACACGTGGTGCTTGCATATACACGCAGGCAAAATACTCACACACATAAAATAAAATAAGTCTCAGAAAGAGAGAAAGGCTGGCTGGGTGGTGGTGGTGGTGCACGCCTTTAATCCCCGTACTCGGGAGGCAGAGGCAGGTGGATTTCTGTCAGTTTGAGGCCAGCCTGGTCTACAGAGTGAGTTCCAGGACAGCCAGAGTTACACAGAGAAACCCTGTCTTGAAAAAAGATAGATAGAGAGGAAGAAAGGTAACTGAGCAAGCTAATAGGCAGCATTTCTTCCCTCATGGTCTCTGCTTCAGTTCCCTGGATGACGGACTGTAAGCTGAAATAAGCCCATTGTGCCCCCTCCCCCCGCCCCAGTTGCTACTGCTCAGTGTTTTATTATGGCAGCAGAGAAGCAAAATAGGCCAGTGGACCTATATCATTTTGCCTGTGACCATCACAAAGGCCCTGTAGTAATTCTCAACTCTAGGCTAGAAGCTTAGGGGCTAGTTCTGGCTGTCAAGTCTGACAACTGAGTTTGAACCCTGGAACCCACATTGACTCCCACAAATTGTCTTCTGACTCCCATGTGTGCTCTGTGGTATTACATGCATGCGCACATGCATGCTTGTGAGCACACACACACACACACACACATACACACACAAATAAATGTGGAAAAAAAAGCAAACAATGGCAGGTAGTGGTGGCACACGCCTTCAACCCCAGAAATTAGGAGGCCAAGGCAGGCAGATCTCTGAGTTTGAGGACAGCCTGGTCTACAGAGTGAGTTTCAGAACAGCCAGGGATACACAGAGAGAGACCCCGTCTTGAAAAATCGAGAAAAAAAAAAAGGAAAGAAAAGAGAAAGAAACATACCTATACAGACAAAAAAACCACAACACAAACAAAAGAGGTAAATACGCAACTGCTAGCCAAAACTCAGCGGCCAACAAATATATTAAATGCTGATTCTCAGGAGTATTAGAAAATATATCTTTGACTACCTTAGAGTAAAAAAAAAAAGAAAAGAAAAGAAAATATAAATAGGGGCCATGGAGATGGCTCGATGGGTAAAAACGCAGGCAGTGCAAGTCTGCTGAACTTCAGTCCTGTTCCTGGGACCCACTAAAGAAAGAACTGACTCCCAAAAGTTATCCTCCAACCCCTACACGTGTTCAGGGACCCATGCGTACACACTCCTTATACCTCCTCACATTCCATAATAATAAACAGAAAATAGAAAGAAAATTCATAACGGGATTCAATTTCACGGTGTCGGATGGGCGGTCCGGGGCCAGCGTGGCGTGACTGAGAACGTGGGGCATCTGAGGGCAGACTTCATGGGACTCAGGAGAAGGGGAGGTTACCCTTGGGTCTTCTGTAAAGGCAAAGGGGGCAGGGACAATGAACAGAAACAGGGGAGCAGAGCTGCGGAATGACCAGTCTCTGACAACAGAAAGGAACTGCGGTAAAGGGCTGAGTCATGCTTCAGGCTTTCCCACAGTGCATCTCGGTCGGCCTTTTCATTCCCGGGCTGTGCCAGGCAACAGCTCAAGCGCCTCTGGGAACATTTTGGCCCAAATCTACTTTTTACAGACTCTGCTTTGGGATACACGTGGTCTCCCTTCATTTCTAGCAGCCTCCCTAGCTGCCCAGCTGGGCGTGGTTTGAGCCGCACACAGACATGCCAACTGCGGACGGTGAACAAATCTTTCTGTGGCGTCCTGGCAGGGGCTTGGCACAGGCGGAGGGAGAAAGGCGAGGGAAGGTGAAAGGATTCTGTGTGCTTCCCATCCAAAGGACAGCATTTACAAGTCAGAGGGAGAGGAACTGGAAAACAACAGTGCCCCCCGCCCCCACTCTGGAGAACAGCAGGGAAAGGATTAAGGCAAAACCAAAGGAGTTACCAGATGGGAAAGGCCGGAAATATTTGAACGGAGAAATAAACCCTGATGCTTAGGTGTATCTCTGGGATAGTTATGAATTACCCTCTCCTCATCCATCTTCTTACCATCTTAAATCTAAGAATGAAGCTAAGGACAGAGTTGACCCAGGGAAGATATTCTGGAGATAGAAGCATATGAGCAGTAAATCAGAAGGCAGATTTACTTATTGTTAGGATCGAACCCACATCCTCTTGAGTGCTAAAGACACTTTCTACCATAGAGCCAACCCAGGCAGAGGATCCCCCACCCCCCAAGACAGGATTTCTCTGTGTAGCCGTGGCTACCCTAGAACTCACTTTGTAGACCAGGCTGGCTAGAACTGGGTAGAGAGCCTCTTGCCTTTGCCTCCCAAGAGCTAGGATTAAAGGCAAGTGTCACCATGCCCAGTTTTTTTTTTTTAATGATTTTATTCGTTATTTTATTTTATATGCATTGGTGCTTTGGTTGCACATACATACATGTCTATGTGAAGGTGTCAGATCTCCTGGAACGGGAGTTACAGACAGGTGTCAGCTGCCATGTGGAAGCTGGGGATTGAACCCATGTCCTCTGGAAGAGCAGCCTGTGCCCTTACCTGATGAGCTGCTTCTGCAGCCCCTAAAGCATGCAGGAGACTTCTAACCACAACTTGGCCAGTGGTTCAAATTCTAGGCCCCCAGATAACAGCCTTCTACCCGGAGCAAGGTAATGTAAAACTTTATTTCTTACGAGCCAAGGTAGTAAGAGGGATTAAACACAATATTCCCATGAGCGGAGTCTCCACTCTGTGGCTAGTCAGGAGTCTCTAATTGACTCCCTAATGCATCCCTCCAAGAACCCCAGTGCCACTGATCACTTACCAGTGGTCTGATGTCCAGCCAGGGACACAAATGATAAAGCAACCAGATCATTATTTTGTGGGAGATTAGATTCTATTTCTTTATGGAACTAAAAATGGCCAGTGGCCATCGAAAGGAATGACCAGGTTGCTCCTGTACTTGGGAAAGATCAACTTACCTTTTCTAATTTCACTATGTTAGCTGTAAGCTCTTGGCAGAGGGCCTCCACATTTAACTGCACTTGTGATCCTAGTCCTGATGGGATTGTCTGCCTATAAGGAAAAAGAGAAACAGCATTAAGTGCATCCATGGCAAAGAAAGGCATGGATTGTTAAGTTTGAATAGAAAACTATAGGCTAGAGGAGAGGACCGGCGAGTGCTTCATACAGAACGGATTCTTGGTGTTTCCTAAGGAGGACTCTAAACTTAGGACAGTCGTTACGCTAATCCGAAGAGCAAGCACTGGGAAGCCATCTTACTCAGTACTGTAGGGCTCCACAATGGACGTCAGGGACCCCAGCCGCTCCTCCAGAGTGTTAATTCTGTGTCTCATGTAGAAGGTCGAGATGATCAGTGCACAGACACTAGAGAGGGGCAAGACATTTCCAATATGTTACTGGCCAGGAACCGATGTTTAAAAAACAATGAACTCAGAGCCATTTATTTTTTCTACTTTGGGAGCATTTTCAAAATAATCAAAGGCTTAGGAAACTTTAATAAGGTCTAAGTTGAGGGGCTGAAGAGATGGCTCAGCAGTTAAGAGCATTGGCTGCTCTTCCAGAGGACCTGAGTTCGATTCCTGGTACCCACAGGGTGGCTCACAGCCATCTGTAACTCTAGTTCCAGAGGATCCAATGCCTTCTGGCCTCTATGGGTACCAGGTGTGCATGTGGTGTACAGACATACATGCAGGCAAAACATTCAAATGAAATAAAAAATAGAAAAGTAATAATAAAAAAGAAAACAAAAGAAAGAAAATGACAAGTTTATTATAAAACTTCGCAGCAAGGGTACTTAAAATCCTGGCACCCACGTCCTCAAAGAGCAAAAAAATAATGGCTATTCTTATAGGATTGCTCAAGGCCAGACCCAAGCTGGATGGCTAAGCCGAAGCTCCCAATCTTTTTAGTACTCTCTTCCTCCGGTCCAGGAGCCTGAGCAGAGGGCAGCAAACTCTGTTCCCTGGAGAGTCACAAATTCCTTGCTTTCATGGGGATCAGATGAACGTATCTATCCCCCTCCGGTATGAGAGACACCCGAGACCTGAACTGGCTCTTCTCAGAAAAGCAATTGGTTGGAGATTGGAAGCTGATGAAAAGCTTAAAAATGTCTGTGTCTAAGTTGTCAGTAAAATCTTGAAGATATTTTGGCTGCAGTTTAGAAGAAGTTGAACACACAGAAAAATAAATAGGCAGAACAGAGATGCTTCAGGAGTTACTGACTGTTGCTCAGTCCTCGGTTCTGTGGCTGATTCAGCACACTGATTCTGAAACCTAACCTAAGCCTGAGGGCGGGCATTAAAAAAACATCCAAGAAGGAAACGGAAATTGCCAAGAAAAATCCGTGGGTTGTGTCAGCACCAGTGAGATTTACAATGACTCTTGGCAACGTGAAGAGATTATTCATCGGCAAAACAGGATCATTTACATAAACCACTTAGAGTAAACACATCTACTTACATAACTGCATAGAATATAAGAATATGGCGGAGAGTTGGGCATTTCTGAGACTTGGCGCTATGCAAAATACCGATAGCTTCTGACGGGCCTGTTGAGGGGAAACCAAAATAGCAACAATTTAGCACCCCAGTATACTTCTTTCATTTAGCAGTATTTCAATAGGGAAGAGATACTTAAGATAGGTTCATTCCCAGGTGGAAGGGAAGTATTAGTGGAAGCCTCCTCCTTGGTATTTTAACCAGTAGGCTCATTTTTTTTTTCCAAGTCATTTTATCTAATAATATATATTTGACAGGCTTCTTTCTGCCAAGTATTGTATTGGGTGTGGCGGGAGGTCAATGTTACAATGTAACACCATTACTATTATTATTATTATAGTTAATAAGTAAGAAACAAGCCAGTAATGAGTTTTACCACCAACTTTTGGTTCATAATCTTCAAGTATTGAGAACAATGCGACAACTTCCACTGTGACCCCTGGTAAAGTCCAGAGCCAGGAACTAACTAATTATTGAATTAGTAAGTGGGATTTGACATGCAGAGACCAAAAGGAGGAAGGAAGGGAGGGACCCTGGGAGGCAACCATGGTGTGAAACACTGGGGCTCTTTACTCGCTACCAACAGAAATCGCTCTCCCATCCAAACCCTGCTCCTCACCATGTGCAGGCAGGCTCTTGGCTTTCCCATCTGGCGCTCTGTTCCCATGGGCATCTGCCCGTGGTGGTTTTGTTTCTCCCTTGGTGACATTCAGAACTGTCTGGGACTCGGTCACGTGGAAGTCTGTCAAGAAAAAGAAGCGAGGTCAATTTGCCCCCCAGTATATTTAAAAATCCTGGGATCAGCTACAAAACCAGTGATTCCTTTATCTGCACGATGGCCACGTTGCGAAGCTCTCATGAGTGGGATGTGGGGCCTGGAGACTGAACCGCAGAGTTCACCAGGAAATAAAATGATGCAGGGTCACTGGGTCGGCATCCACAGGTACAAAGCGGTAGCGTCTCCTATTTATTACTGTTACTGCCATAGGTGAGAAACCTCACGCTGATCTCTGTCAGCCACCCTAGCTATCAGCGTAAGAGATGTTTGTCAGATATGGACAAAGGAGATGGATTTTGCCATAGAGGCAATTCTCTTCCTTAGGATCCCTCTCCCCAGATTTGCTTTGCAACCATTAACTGGATGCAAAGAGAAGGGTGGGCCTTGTTTTGTGTTTTGAAGAGGGCGAGGGGAGGGTGTTTTGTGGGGCATGGAACTTGAATCGGGACACAATTTCCCCAGACCTCGGGAGTTCTCGGACTCTGGGGTCTGAGAACCGGAGCTGCTGTATCCTTCCATGTCTTGCCTTCGTTGTCGAACCACTCCATCCAGGTCTGAGAATTCATCATTGAAATCCTGAGGGGAGACAGCAAAGTGAGGAGACAGGCAGGCCTTTGTAAACCCCAGCCACCTTGCTTAGGCCTGACCCATAAAATATGGAAATTACCACACCCACTAGGATTTTCCTAACCTGAGAGTATCTGGTTACGGAAACTGAGACTCTTCTGCATGGTTAGAATTCTATTAACAAACAGCACATGGCTGGCTAGAAACAAATAATCTAGAGAAAGCACTGGCTGGCTGGTGAGAGACTGAGAATCTCAGGAGCACTGAGCCCCGAAAAATCTGACTGCCGCAGACCGAGTGAGAGAAGAGTGGACAGACAGCTTAAACCCATTCAAATATGTAGACAAAAGTATTGCAAATTATAATTTAAAAAAAATGACAGTGGGCACAGGAAAGGAAAAAAAAAAAAAAAAACACTGCCGGCAAATCAGACTGGGAAAAGAGGCTGCAACGTTTAAATTAGATCCGGTCAGGGCCAGCTATGGTCCAGAGAACAGGAAGTGGATGGTAGAGAGGACAGGAAGTGGACAGGGAGAAAAGGTCACCGAGCAGAGGCGTTTTAATTTGCATTCCACTGGCTTCCCTGAAGTGTTTAAGACTAAGGAGACACATGGTGTTCCCAGCTGGTCCTGGCAAAGGCAGAATTAGGCTGAGCTTTTAACAGTTTAGCTGCCCACTGAGAAAATACTCATCTGGTAAGCAAATGAGCATCTTTTGTGTTTGAGTTTGCTGTCTTTGGGTCACCTCAACATTCATTAGATTCCTTACAATGATGTATAAGGGAAAGAAAGTTGAAAATTTGATTGATTGATTTATACTTAATTTAACTCTTGGAGACAGGGTCTCCATTTATATCAGGCTGCTCTCAAAGTCTCAAAGTAAACTGAGTATGACCTTTAACCTTGGACCCTCCTGCCTCAACCTCTACAGGTGTGAGCCACCATGTCTGCTTTGTTTGGTGCTGGGGACAGAATCCATGGCTTTGTGCTACAGCCCAGTTTGAAAAGAACCTGAGTCTCTTCAACTTAATCATGCAGGCTCATTGTGCATGGGGCAGCGTGCAAGACACCTGGCGCACAGGGATCCCCACCCAAGTGGTGAGGCTAGCATTTCAGTGGATGAAAGAAGTGGCTCAGACTGGAAAGAACTCGCCTGAGGATAGACCCCAGCTGGCTCAGGTTGGAAATCATGTTTGCTGAAATCTAAGGCATCTTGTGTGTACTTTGTATTGCCCAGGGCTGTGGATCCTCATGATGACTTAAGAGGATGGAAATCCCCTCTAACTTGAGAAGCCTCAGGAAATGCAGTCATGTGACACATAGCCTTTTGTATTTGTCTGTTTTTGTCGTAATGATTTTAAGGTCCATCCGTGTGGTAGCATGTATCAGCACTCAATTCCTTTTTACGAGGGGTAATACTCCACTGTCTACTATATTAAAGACATTCCATTAATTAGTTACAGGACATCAGGGTTTTATCCTACTTTGGGGCTATTATGAAAAATACTGCTATAAACATTCCATTTTGCTTTTGAGACAAGGTTTTGCTATGTATTTCTAGCATGGCCTGTGTAGCCTGGCCTGGCCTAAAACTCACAGCAATCCTCCTTTTTCAGTCCCCCAAGTACTGGGGTTATAGGTGTATGCCACCACACCAAGATGAACTTTCTTGTTCAAAATTTTATGTGAACATGTTTTAATTACTAGCTTTTCAAAATGCAAAACAAGATTCATAGATGTTGAAACTATGGATTTTTTATTTTTATTTTTACTTTTTAAAGACAGGGTTTCTCTGTATAGCCCTGGCTGGAACTCACTCTGTAGACCAAGCTGGCCTCAAACTTGGAGATCCACCTGCCTCTGCTTCCTGAGTGGTGGGATTGTCAGACCTCTCTTGGAAAAACAAAATCCCATTACTGATCGGTATCGCATACAAATGGGAGATACTACTGGAGGTTTCACTGTGGTCTACAAAGTCCAAGAGAACCCTAATAGCTCTACCTGCCATCTGAGCACAACAGCTTTGCCTAGTCATTTCTGATTTTGCCTCATTTTTCCTAAGCCGAAGTCTCTGAAGGCAAGAATTGGTTCTAATTTTCCCTGGTTTCTGATAGTGTACACAGTATAGTACCCTGAACGGACCTTTGTGAGCTGAGCCTGCCTCAAAGAGATGTGTCCGGAACGTGGCTTAGTGCGGAGTGCTCAGCGAGTATGCATGAGGCCCTGGTTTGGACCCCCAGCACCACACACAGCAAAGCTGATAAGAAAACGAAGCAAGATCTTATGTACCTCCAGTCTCGTGACTACATTTCTTCTCTGTATAGAACAACCTGTAGATTACTAGAAAAAAAGTTAGTGGCCTCCTCTGGTTCCTCTGCTTCTGGGGAGACAAGCTGTGCTCTGCAGCTGTCCCCAACTGCAGTGGTCATGAGTTCTTCCAAGCCCTGACTGTGGTGGGGGCACAAGGTAGCTGTGCTTCATCCTTGGCTCGTGCATTTAGATCACTCCCGGGGCAGCTTACCAGAGGCAGAGACGAAGGGCGAACTGTCTCGAAGCTATTTCCAATAGAAGAAGGGTTGGGGCTGTTACCGACACTGGTGTTCTGAAATCACAGGGACAAAATGAAAACCCAGGTCAACTATAGACGTTAAGAAATACTGAAGAAAGAAGGCATAGAGTTCTGACGTCACACGTACCTCCAAATGTCCACACACAGATTTGAGCAGTTTGTATGTTGAATCTCTGGAGAGCAGGGACACGAATATGTACTGGAAAATGAAGTGCAATCAAGAGTTTAGAGTTCACAACATACTCGTCACGGAAGTTTTGTGTTTTCTTATATAAATTTTAAAATTACATTTAGTGTGTATGTGTGTGCGTGTGCGCACGCTCACATGTCTGCCACGGTGTCCCTGTGGAAATCAGAGAACAACTCTTTTCACCATGTGGTCTTAAAGATTTGTGGTACAGACATGCCTTTACCAGCTGAGCTATCTTTCTGGCCCTTAGATTTTATATTTTCAAACGACAAAGACCTTCACTTTAACTATAACCTTGTTTTTTCACCTGAACATTCAATTTTTATTTTCTTTCTTGACTAAAACAAGTACATTCCCCCACGTGTCTTTTTTTTTTTCTTTTGAGGCAGGGTCTCATGTGTCCCAGGTTGGCATTAAATTCGCTATGCAGCTAAAGATGATCTTGAACTCTTGATAGTTTTGCCTCCACCCCCTCCAAGTGCAGAGATCACAGGTGGCTACCACCATTCCAGTCTATGTGATGTTGGGGATTGAACCCAGGGCTTCATGCTGCTAGACAAGTGCTCCCCCAACGGAGCCACACCTCCAGCTCTTTATATCCCACTTATTGCAGTATAAAACCCCAAAACTCAATTTAAGCATAATTTTTAAAAATGGAGCAAAATGAAGGCTCCCAAAGGATGACATGGGTGCCCCCTAAAAGCAGAGATGGGAGAGCAGGGCTGGTGATACAGGCTGGGTCCTCCAAAGCCCCCTCCCCTCTAGAGCATTTTGTTTCTGAAGGTATTTGGTGCATCCTGGAGGAGACCTGCTTTCTCTGCTCTGACCTAGATTTCTGGAGAAAACGTCCCAGCAGCTCTAACAGGGTTGCTCTTGTTCATGTAAATTCCAGGTTCTTCCTTGAACTCATATGGAGATCCACCCCCCTGACCCTGATGCTTGTGAGTTATGGAGGAAAAAATAAAAATCAAAGCTAGCCAAATATTTTGGAAGCAAACAACATAAGGAAAGATTTCACGTCTGTGTAAATGGTACATCTACAAGATTTGAAAAGCTGCAACTTTCTCCATGGGTGTGTCATGGAGTCTTTTCAGACCAAGTTTGATCAACCCCTCTCATTGGCCATTGAGAGAATCATGCAATCGCTGTCAGCATCATTGCATTCCAGAGTAAGGGCGCTGTGGGCTCTGGCTGGACAGATCTAGGTGCAGAGTCTAGCTCTGATACTATTAGATACTATTAGAGTTAACAATGGGAAACCGTTCAAGCATGCTTTCCATATGGGGTGCGTACAAATAAATCAGGAAACAGAGAAAGCCCTTAATGTACACCTGACAAAGAGTAAGTGCTTGGTAGCTATTTGTATTGAAAAAAGGCATGTTAATTTGTTTTCTAGTTTATCAGAATCTATCTGTCTGTCTGTCTATCATCTTTCTATCTATCTATCTATCTATCTATCTATCTATCTATCTATCATCTATCTATCTATCAATCATCTATTTCTAACATCTGTCTCTCTTACTACATAATTCAGTCTGGCCTCAAACTTATGATTCTCTTGAGTTAGCTCCTAAGTACAGAGATCACAGGTGTGCACATTTGGCCAGAATAACTGTTATTTTTTTCTTTTCTCACTCATACTCAGTTTTCTAGTACGGAAGTTCAAAGTCACCTTTACACTTTCACAGAAATACGAGGTAAAACAAATGTCTAAATGGAAATGTTTCTGGCTGTGTGTGTTCGGAGCAGTCTAGTTCAGGAGTTAGTCCAGCACCTTGGTACAGAAGAGAGGTGGTGTGTGTGTATATGTGTGTATACGTGTGTGTGTGTGCATATGAGCATGTGTGCGTGTGCGTATGAGCATGTGTGTGAGTGTGCATGTGTGAGCAAGTGTGCATGTGTATATGAGCATGTGTGCGTGTTCATATGAGCATGTGTGTGTTCATATGCGCATGTGTGTGTGTGTATGAGCATGTTGTGGTGCATGTTCAGAGGATAACGTGCTGGACTCAGTTCTCTCCCATCGCCTGGGTCCTGGGGATAGAACTCAGATCTTTAGGCTTGGTGGCATGCCTGGCTCACATTTAGATCAGATTAATTAATTTAGTGTGTGTGTGCGCATGCACATGTATGCTCGAGTTCATGTGTGTATGTGCCTGTCACCTGAGAAACTGGGGACCAAACTTGGGCTGTCAGGCTTTTGTCAGTCCCTTTACTTGCTGAGCCACCTCCCTAGCCCAGGTTTCTCTCTCTCTCTCTCTCGTTTGTTTGTCTATTTTTCTTTTTAACACAAGGCCTCTCTCTGTAGCCCTGGCTGTCCCGGAAACTTGCAATTTAGACCTGGCTAACTTTGAACTTGCAGAGTGCAGGGACCACCACACCAAGTCTAAGCTTTTATTTCCTTTCCCCTTTTAAACTTAGTTTTAATCTATTATTATTATTATCATCAGCATGTATATGTGTGTCTGATACATGCGTGGACATATGCATACTATAGTGTAGGTCTCTCCATTTTGGGGTCTGGGGACTGATGCTAGTTGTCAGGCTTGCACAGTTAGCACTCTTACCCACTAAGCCATCTTGCCAGGCTCCTGCATCTGTTTTTAAAGACTAAATCTTTTACTGGTGTCAACTGGATGGTGACAGAAACTCTGTTAGCACACAGTAGGTTCCATGCATCCGACATACTTTTCAGAGTTGTCCTAGGTACGATGCATGTTTAACACTTGTCTACTCTGCTGTTCCTGCAAATTTGCTATTGAAACGCACTAAATTATAACAGGAGCCTCACAAGAACAAGAGTAACAGCGAAGGAGAAGAGAACAACAACAGACAAAGCAAAGGTGGTCCCACTCTGCTGTACTCACCCTCTCTGTGACTGTCGCGATGATCAGGGCATTTGGCACCAGAAGGGCAGTTTTGGTTTTCTTTATCAGGGTGACTGAGAAAGCGGGGATAGAGATCTGAAACAGAACCATCCAATCAACGCCAGCACAGACCTGACACAGAGCGTTTCAGATCTACACCTGGCTAAAGACACCAGCAGCGGGCTTCAGGAAGAAGAGTGAAGCTGGGAGCGGTGGGGACATCACTGAGCTGTTCAGACTGGGGTTTCTAAAGCCACAGGGCATGGCTGGGAAGTTCTAGACATGGTAACAGAACACAGCATCTACCCTGATGTCCATGCGGCAGCGCTCAAGGCTGCACGGAGGCCTAGCGCTGATGGGATCTGCTCCGGACTCGGTTTTTGGGTTAAACACACGTGGGTGGGGAAAACATGCTGGATAGAAAGTCTTGAACCTGAATTTAGTCCCGTTACTACTTACATGACTTGCTCAGCCTGACACACCATCCATGCAAAGCTTCTGCCTCCAGATTTACAAGTACCAATAGCCTTTCTTAATACTCAGAAGGTTTTTTTTTTTTTCTGAATTAAATAAGATAAGGTGCAGAGGACATTCAGTGCTGAACAAAACCTTTTTCCAGGTTCTTCATTTGTCTCATGGAATCAAAATGCACAATATGTTCATTTCTGGCTCAAATCAGAGGTAACAACAATTCTTAGTTATCAGGTGAGACTGTCATTTAACTACGCCAATCATATAAGGCTTAGATATCAGATCATGAAATCTGTTTGGAGGCATACATGGCTCATTCAAGGTCCTGCACATCCGACCTTATGAACGTTGGAATCTGAACTGATCTGATCCAAAATGGTTACATTCTCCCATACGATATAAGAATACACGAGACGACACAGAGAACAGTGACCACCATTGTTTTGTTTCGTTGCAAATGAAAATGATCATATTATCATGAACCCTCAAAGAGTCTCATAAGCAGGTATGGTTTTACAAAAAAATGATTTGACTTGATGCTTAGGTGCACATGCTTCCTTGCATGTGTATTTTATAAAAACACGTCACATGTTCTGAAAGAGGTCACTGGGTCAGTGTGGGGGAGGAGGGCCTTGTGCTGGTTCTGTTAGATTGAAGGAATAAAAACAAACTCTTAGTTTTGAATATCTGCGTTCACACTTGTGTCTCTGAGATGGGTTATCTCTGCTCCCAGGCATTCTGGGAAGGAAGAGGGAAGAACAAGGGACCAAGCCCACTTAGACACTTTTCTAAAAGCTATTGTTTTCAAGATCTCTACCCACAAACATAGTCAAGGGCAGGGGATAACGCTGGATAAGTAGAACTTGAGAACTACTAAGATGACGATGGTATCAGAAAGAGTCCATTTTAGTTTCCAAGCGCACAGTGACAAGGGCCATAGGTTCAGGCTTCTCTGAGGCAGAAGAGAGCCAGAAGGTATCTTAATCATCTGTCCCATGACTGTAAAATTATAGCCAAATCACTTGTGAAATGAAGACGAAGTGGGCTTCCAATGAGACAAGACGGAACGTGACGTACGCCTGTTAATTTGACCGCCAAATTTGACTAAAAACACCGCACCAGTAACGCGTGTTTCAGAGTAGGCATTTAGAAAGGTCCCTTCTGAGAGCAAACTGGAAGCCTTTAATCTTATTAGATCATATTGGACGGAGGTCTGTTGACCCTTGAGGGAATTCTACAAGACCTCGAAAGCCCAAACCTCTTTGACACCATCTTTGGGGTGGGAAGAAACAGACAAACCTGGTCCTGGTTCTCATTCTGTCCCCTCTCTGAAGATTAGACGTAGCTCATACAGAAGAAGCCCAAGTGTGTCTGTGTATTAAACCACCCGGGACACTCCTTTCAGCTTCTTTTTGTCATTAAAGCAGAAGCAGAACTTTCAAACCACTGCTAAATGACATTAGCCTGAAGCTCACTCACTGCCTTTGAGAACTTATATGTTATTGAAAAAGAAAAATCCTTTGTTCAGAATCCAGTCTTCAGTTCCTGCGACTCTGCTTAGAGAGTTACAGGCTCGGTCTGTATTCAGACCCATGTTTATCCCACTGAGAAGCAGGACTGGATCCCCTGCAGACTCCATGACCAAATTCTTAAAATCCTGAAATCTAGAGTTACAGTGGAATACTATTTTGTATTGTATTAATTCAGAGAATGCTTCAACTCAAAATAGGCCTAAGAATAACGTACAATAAGCATATAAAAAAAAGCAACACGAAGTACGCTGCCCTCCAGAGCTAACATCAACACAATAGAGAACATTAGTCACATTTGCCGAGTGGTCCTTACAGGATTACCAGTGGCTACAGGGAGGATGTTTAGACATAGTATATTCATTTCAAAGAGTTCATCACTGGCTACTTCATGGGTATATGAAATGGCTTATTCATAATCTCGAGGCACAGTAAGTGAAAACTCACTGAGGTCATGCAAAGCAGGAAGGTGACCTCTGACCTCTGGCTGCCTGGAACTGTGCTACAAAGCCAGAGTTCATAGGCACGGAAGGCCTTTTCCTTGTCTGTGGGACAGTTTTAGAAAGCTGTGCCTCAGGAAACTGCTACTTCCTTCATCATGAAGGCTTCTCAAGCTCTGGGTGTCCGGCCTGTATCTCAGCTCAAATTTGTGTTTAACAGAGAATTCAAGGCAGTCACACCAGAGTATATTTGAGGTCATGGGGCTCTGACTTCCGCAGACAAAGGCTTGGACACTCGACTTCCAGGTCCCTTGTGTCGGCAAGAGTTAAGACACTAATTTACAAACCTGTTGTCCTAGTAACTGCTATGATTATGGCAAAAATGGTTAAGTTTTAAAAGTTTTTTCCCCCCTCTGGGATGGGGTAGTTGTTTGAGGCAGGGTCATATACAGTAGATTAGGCTTCCCTGAAACTCACTTACATATTATTATAGCCCAGACTGCTGTCAAACTCCTGGAAGCCCTCCTGCTAGGATTATAGGGCTGAGCCACTACACCCAGCTACGTGTTTTGGTTTTGAATGAATGCTTTCCCCAGAAATGCACAGAAACAACTTTAGTGTCTCTGATGACGTGTGGGTAATAGGGATTCAGGGCAAAGGGTGGGAGAAGCACTCGCGGGAGGGAGGATCATCTGGGGGTCATTTAGAGCCGTCGAATTGGGAAGCACAACAAAGGGAACGGGGTATAAAGTCAGACTCACGATGGGGATATCAAAATACAGCTAAATTTAAAGTAATTTCTATTTGCAACATGAAGCGAACACCGTGTTAACCTTGTCTTCTAGACGCACCGACCTTAGTGTCTTTTCCGAAGACTTTGGAATGGAAACAAATCCAGTTCTCCGACACGAAGAGCTTGCCGTGGTACAGGATTTCTTTCTGGAGAGCACAGGTAAAGCCTAAGGGACAGATGGGTGGGACAGCGCCATTTAGAATCTCACTAAGCTACTGTTGCTTCCAGGAGGTCTAGCTCAAATAACAGTGTGTCTGTATTTTGGTGATGAAATAATCACTCACACTCCAAAGTTCCATTGCTAGCTTCTTCAGTGCCAACACATCCATTTAATGCAACTTCAAAATGGCCTGCCTGCCTTGTTTGGCTATTGTCATTTTGTTTGTTTTTCACCAAAACACTTTCTGGAGCGAGCTCAGCATGACCAGAGATGCTCCTGTCCATCATCTTTGTGACCCCGACTGAGCATCCCCCAAACCTTCAGGTCCGCCACTTTAACATTCAAGTATGTGCCCTGTGAATTTGGGTTGAAGCATGCCCAGAAGTGTGTCTACCATCTTTCCTTCTTGAACTGTGACCTTAAAATGAGCATGCTCAGAAGTATGCTCACCCCCACAGTGATTTCCTACTTGTATGGTTTCCCAGATTAAAACTTTTAGGCTTCCTTTGTTTGAGGAGGACATTGCCCTGGGAATAACTCCTATGTTCTTTATCCCCTGCAGGTAATAGATTGCTCCCCATTTTTTAATTTCTTGCTATACGTTTTTGCACTTACAATATGTGAGCACACATTTGGCTACACTATCACTTCTTTACCAGTTTTCTTTTTCTTTAAAGATAAGGTGTTGCTGTGGGGTCCAGGCTAGCCTGGAGTTCAACATTTAGACCTGGCTTGCCTCAAACTTGAGAACCTGCTGGGTGGGACTCAGGAGTGCCTAGCTCTTGAGTCATCTTTAGCATAATAAGGTCACAGTGACTAGAATGTGTTTTCAGAGCAGAAATGGCAGGAGGGCAAATCTCCCTCTGGAAGCCAAGAATGATGTTTGAGAAGCCTTTTCTATCTGCAACAGTGTGTCACCTGCATGCTAAGATCAGCACTTCTGGTCCTCTCTTGCCAAGACCCTAATGACTCACCGATGAAATAGATGGTCTTACCGGGGGAAAGCACATGACCACACCTTCTGCCAGAAGCTCATGGCAGGGACCTACTGACTCAACAAGTATACGCCAAGAGAGGCTAGAGTTAAATTGTGGGTCCTGTGATGAGCCACATGCTAGCCAGGGGTGCACAGAAGCTGCTTGGGTGTGCTCCCTCTGCTCGGCACCTACCACACAGGCGCGAATGCTTCTGTGGACCAGGGACGATGCTTCCTGTTAGGCTTATGTGGCAGCCATTCCTGTCCCAGGCTTATTATCCCAAATCTCAGGATGCCTCAGTCACAGACATTTCAGCATCCATAGAAATGGCTAGGACATCACTGTGGAACCTGCCTGGGTGAGTCGGTATCACGAGAGCAGGCGGTTCCTTTTGTCTCATGCTGCAGGCTGCTAGTGAAAGGTGAGTGCAGCCGACACTCCGGTCAGGACATGGCCTATACCTTTCAGAAACTTGTTTCTTGGTCACCGAGTCCCTGAAATGTGCTTTTCCTTCTTCCTAAACTGTTTCGACAACTCAAAAAACACTTTTCACCGGTCAGGACATGGCCTATACCTTTCAGAAACTTGTTTCTTGGTCACCGAGTCCCTGAAATGTGCTTTTCCTTCTTCCTAAACTGTTTCGACAACTCAAAAAACACTTTTCAAAATATTATTTCTATCTTAAGTGTATGCATGTATTATCTGCACGTATATCTGTGTACCATGTTCATGCCTAGTGCCCTTGGAGGCCAGAAGAAGGCACCGGTGGCCTGGGACTGGAGTTACGGGTGGTTGCGAGCTGCCATGTGGAGGTTAGGAACTGAACCCAAGTCCTCTGGAACTGTTGAGCCATGTCTCCGGCTCCATTAGACAGATGTTAAACATGTAACTTAAACCAGTAACAGGCGGGACTTACTGTGCCTCAGTGGCTCTTCAGTTGGGACATCAAGGAATAACTTGTGAAAGTGCATGTTCGCCTTGTACTGCAGGAGGACAAAACACAGGCATCAACACCATCACCACAGTTTTTTTCAACCATCACACATCTTAGCCTTAGTTTAACTGATTAATTTTCCAGTTCAATGTTTCAGTGAGACATAGGGGACACGGGATCACAGAAGTTCATGTTCTAATGATTAACGCCTTGCTGGGTGGCCAGTTTAGCATCAGAGCAGGGCAAAGGTACTCCTGATAAGACAGGAGACGGCAATCTAAGGACTTTTCCAGGGAAGGTGCTAGAGACATACACACCTAAGTGCCTTGGGGAAAGTTCATGACTTAGAAGCTTTGCACTCAAATCACCCTGAACTTGAAGTCTCTGCCTCTACTTCTGCCTTGGTGTGTGGTCATGCCCCTCATCATTTAGCTCCCCAGGCCTCAGTTTCTTTTTTTCTGTGACTGACATCAAAAGAATTCCCTGCCTGAGAAGGACACTAACATGGAGTAACGCACTGGGAGAGCGCACCACTCGGGACAATGTGGCCACTAGTGCTATGTGGCGGTGAAAGCGCACGAGGCCAGAGGCAGACGAGCAGGAGATAACACTCCAGGGCAGTACAAGGCCCAAGAGTCCGAAGCACTGCAAATGGCCTCCTTGCAAATTGCACCTCTCTCCACACAGCGAGAAATTTATAGCTAGCGAAATGATTACTGCGAGCACCCCCCAACCCAAGTAGGTGACACCCCCATTCCAGGCTTAGGACATCGTGCATCAGGGATACTGAGGAACACGGCCACTCAGGGACTGAGAGACATAATTCAGGTCATTTAGTGACAGGTTGCTCTGATTCTAGAATGCTCCTGAGAAAATATGTGATAAGATAGTGGTTCTTAGCCTTCCTAATGCACCCCATCTTTGATATAGTTCCTCATATGGTCACACCTACCATAAAATTATTTCATTGCTACTTTATAACTGTAATTTTGATCCTGTTATGAATCATAATGTAAATATCTGATATGCAGGATATCTGACGTGTGACCCCCGTGAAAGGGTCCTTCAACCCCCATAGGCTGAGAACACTGTGTTCTCAGAACTCTGGCAAGCAGGCCCTTGATGCTATCTGAACCATCAGTGCTCTGCAAAACCAGACCATCTACTGGCATAAAGAACACTCTAGATCAGGTCATTAAGAAGGCAGGTGCCTCCGACATGTCAGCTGTTTAGCAGACGAACATCTTATGTAAAGTGTACTAATGCATTCTGCCTCCCATGTGTTCATTTTGTATCAGAGTTCTGGAATTTCCTCCTATGAGGGTCCACATTCAGGTTCTCCATCCTAGGGGCCTGTATTGAAAGCTATATGTCTATACAGTAGGGGCTTCACAGTTTTTCTTTTTAATGGTTACATACAGCACTGACTGCACACTTAATTTCAAATACCCCAGAATAGTTGTACATGTTGACATGCACCTGTAATGTGGGTTATCAGGGAATCTAACGCAGGAGGAGGAGGATCCCATGTTTAAGGTCAGCCTGGGCTATATTGGGCAGACATGTCTCAAGAAGAAAAAAAAAAGTTGGAGATATTTTATTCTAACAGTTGGGAGAGTAAAACAAGAGGATTATCATGAGTTCAAGAGCAGCCCAGGCAGCAGAGTATTGTTGGGTGAGGAGTGGAGGAAAAAGGAAGAGAAAAAAAATCAATATAGCGAATAAGCACATAATCTGGCTGTTGACTGGCCCCCGTGGGGGATGGCAAAAATTGACGTTTAAAAAGGACGCACCTTCTACGGTAGCTGTGGAAATTAAAAATACTTAAGTTTCGTGTGTGTGTCAACGATTTTGTTTAGTTCTTAGAAGGTACGTATGCATGCATTTAGGGGAGATGTGGGAAACTGGAGTCAGGGGTCTCGCTCAGTAGCGGAGTGTGTTCTTGGTACACAGGATTTGGGTTCAACTCCCAGAATCCAAACCCCAAATAAAACTCAAACTCCCCCAAGCTGGCCCCAGTAAAGGTGGACTTTGTCACCTCTCTGGGTGAATTTAGCAGAGTTGCGACCCGTGTGTTCATAGGTCTTGCTTCTCTGTGTGGTGGGTTCCTGATGAGACCGTATTATCATAAGGGTGTGGATGCAGCATGCCCCTGTTCTGTGAGATGTCAGACCAGGGACATCTCACATTATCCGTGAGATACCAGCATCTGATGGTCAGGCTCCTGATGGTCCCACAGTCTTGCATACTTCTCCCTGTGTGTGTGTCGATGGGTTAGCTGTGGAATCAAGTAGCCGAAAGAGCAGCGTCCATATGTCCTTCACATTTTCTGAGCCCTGTGCCTACTCTGGCCTTGGTTAGTGGGACACTGCATTTATCCATTCTTACTCTTCATTGCCCTCAGAGCCAACACACACTGCAGTCCCTCATTACCTGGCTGGAAGACGAAGACTTTTTTCTTTCAGTCTTAGGGTTAGTTTTGCTCTCGGCTTTACACTCATTCTTATCGCCTATCAAAGAGGAACCATCAAAACTGGATTTTGACCTGGGGAAATAAAACCCACGCAGATTACACAAGGAACTGTTTATGTCAACGCATTATAAATCCTCACTGTTGTACCACGTCATGAGAAAGACTGACATTTGGTTTTTTTCTTCTAGATAAGGATCAGAACTCGCCTCACTCTGAGGCCATTTGTGCATCATGTGACCGGGATGCCCTCAGCAGGCTGCTGCGAGGAATGCAGAAAGGGCATTTGAGATGTGAAAGTAATTGTATCAGTTCAAAAGTGTTTAAATCAGTAGGAAGGAGTCCTCTAGGCCCATTACCCAATAAAATTACAGCTAAAGCTCAATCAAAAAATATTTTTATCTCACAATCCATTAGTATTTAATAAGAATTAACTAAGTGGAGCATTGTGCTGAAGGCCTTAGGCATACAAGATAGTCTTCATTCTTAGAGAGCTTGTGGGCACACGTATCAAACATTGTTTTGTCTTCCTTTTGTTAAAGGTAGTGCATGCTGGGCAAGGTAGCGCATGTCTGCCATCCTAGCACATGGAAGGCTAAGGCCCGAGGCCTTGATTAGGGGTCTGGCAGTTTCATTTCACATCTGCTTTCTGGTCCTGCTCACAGCACCTGTAGGGAGTGAGCGCACGTTGAGAAGACCCAGAGGGCAATGCTGTGTAAGGAAGTGCTCCACCCACAGAGGGTGGTGCTCCACAGAGGAGCCCCTGTACTGTAGTGCCTTTCCAGGTCATCAAAGGTGGCACTGTCTGTCCCATTAGCCCACAGTCCTCACTTCTTCCAAAGATCTCCCCGTTTCTGCAATTTGGTTGACAGGAAGGAATGCAGGTGAGACCACCCTGGGCTACAGAGGATGTTCCAAAAGCAAGAGTGGGGTTTGGGAAGACGGCTTAGTGGGCAAAGAGTGAGTGCTACTCAGCCATGAGGACCCAATCTTGGACCCCCAACACCCATGTAAAAAGCCAGGCATGTCTGTGTGCGTCTGTAACCTCAGCACTGGGTAGGCTAGACGGGGGCCGTTGCTGGGTTTGTTGCCACCGGCCTAGCTGAAAATGATGGGCTCCATGCTCAGTGAGAGACCCCGTTTAAAGGAATAAGAGGGAGAGAAAGAGCGAACAGGATACGTGAATTCCAGAATTCCTCCTCTGGTCTCTCAGTGTGTACACATGGGCTCACATAACCCTCCCCACCATGTGCCCACGAGGCATACCACACAGACAGACAGACAGCATCTTAAAGCCCAAATCTTCTCTTATTTGTTAAAGGCAGAGGCCAGAACTCTGGAATTCTGGTGGCAGGTGACTTTTAGCTGGGCTCCCCACTTTAAGCAGATGTGTGAGTCTGTACATTATCTCTGACCCTGCAGCTGAGAACAGGGTCGTTTCGAAGTGGGAAGCGTGTATGAGTTCTAGAATTGACGCACAAATGTGTTTTATCATTATGTAGTTGCTTTATTGCTAGTGGCTGGAAATAGTATACAGAATGTCCATCATTTTACAGTTTCTTAAACTAAAACTACTGATTTGGTTCAAAGTACATTTAGTAGGAATCTAAATGAGTTCAAATGCCACAGAGGGACAGACATATGGAAGCTGGGTGTCGGACAGTAGGCACTGGTTTTCTCTGCTATGAAGAAAAAACTTCGCATAGGCTGTGCGAAGTTCATGCTTCCTCCAGCGGTTTATGATACATAAATCTCGGGGAAGGGACCTCTCAGCAACTCACAGTAGATGGACTTGACCATCTCTGGGCTAGCTAATGTGTTCCCTGGGAATTCTGGGATTATTATGATTTTTTTTTAAACTATGAGTTTGCCTATACTTGGCCTGAAAAGATAAGTAGTTTTACAAAAGTCAAGAATAATAATGATGCTGGGCCGGGGTGGTGCACGCCTTTAATCTCAGCGCTCGGGAGGCAGAGGCAAACGGATCTGTGTGAGTTCGAGACCAGCCTGGTCTACAGAGTGAGACTCTGTTTCAAAGCAAGCAAACAAACATCAAGAAGATAAAATGACAACAATAAATAAAACCCCCAAGCAAATAAAACAAGGATGGAACACACCACTTCTGCTGGTTCGATCCATGATAATGGAATCAGAAGTCAGCAGGCCGGTGTTCTGGAGGACTATGCATTGGAGGCAAACACAGAAAGACGGGCAGCTCTCTCTCTGAGGACTTGAAAGACACAGTGGCACAGAGGCTGGTCTGTGGAGCAGACAGGAAGCTTCTTTGCATAATACTGACTTCTCTGCACTTCTCAGTCACGCTATTCTCACTTCCCATAGCTGCCCACAAGCAAGACCAAAGCCCCGTGCAAAGTGAAGGCCCACGAACGGTTAAGAATTTCCAGACATTGCGTGCAGAGTGTCAGTGCCGGGCCCTCTGCACCACTGCGTGCCCCCGTGGTTTCCCACATCTCCTACCGACACACACACAGTTCTCGTTTGGAGTCTGGGGGAAGTCAGAATGAAGCCAAGCATTTGCAAGGTGACTCCCCAGTCAGTCACAGTGAAAGAACTGTGAGGGTACACGCATGGCACTCTTGTCGGGGACAGTCATTTGGTGAGTGGGGCAAGATGCTCTGCCAGGAAACAGCTATAGAAAAAGGGTGAAAGATGAGACATTGCAAATAGGGTATGCAGAGAAGACAGAAACAATCGGCAGTGGTACCCGAAAAGGGAAATCTGGATGAGAAGTTATGATGCAGGCATTGATTTAGAAAGGAGATACAGGTGGGGAGCCAGGGATGAAGGGGAAATGTAGAGCTTGGGTAACTGTCTCCTGGCAGAGGTGGAGGTGGGAAAGGCAGCGGTTCTAACAGTTACAGTAACGGGGAGAAGAGCAGTCTCCCTTAGTGGAGAGGTCTAAAATCTACGTTTAGAACTGGGGAATATAGCTCAGTGGTAGAACAATTGTATGTGTTCAGTCTCGGGTTTGCTCCCCAGTACCAAAAAACAAAAATAAAATGAAAACAACAACAGAACTTCTCACATTTATCTGTCTGGCCACACAAATATCTAAGCTTGCCCTTGGCGGTTTCTGCCTCTGGGAGTGATGGCGCCCACAGCTCTGTGTTAAAACACTACATCACTCCTCTGACCTCACGGTCAAACCAGGTCTCCTTTACAGCCCCAGTCTCAGGACCTCTGGGATGTGTTCTCCTCTGCTCTTTCCTGTGGCTCCCAGGAATGTGAGGGTCGGGTGTGCCTATGTGGGGGCCAAGCAGACACTGGGTGCATTTGGCACTGAGAGCAGACCCCCTGGTTTCCTCGGTCAGCAATTAACGTTTCCAGAAAGAGGCAGCCTTTCTGTGGAGGCTAGGGAGCAGGAGGAAAAGGTCCTGCTAGCAAGACATGAGAGGACAGGGCAAAGACCACGGCCGTGCTTTCTTAGGGCAGGATTTGCCTACGGTTGAGCCACACTCTTAACAGCGACCGTAAAAACTAGAAACACAGAGCTCCCTACCAGTCCGAGAACAAAGGATCCACTGAAGACTCACCACAAGCCAATGCTTCTCTTCTGGTCTGGGGACTCGGCCTCCACCGATGAGGTAGGGGACTGGGCTGTTGGTGACTTGCTGCTCTTCCTTCTGTCCTCCACACCATTCTCGGCCTCCGAGCTGGAGAAGAAAGAGAACCGCTTCACTTTAGCCATCCTGAGGGAGGTGGACGGAGACATGATGGGGTGCCCTCGAGTTCTGGAGAGAGGAATGACCTTCATTCCTCACTGGCAGCCTTGTCAACTCTCTGACAGCTGTGGTCCTTCCCAGGCTCCATTCTAAAGCCACTCTGTGTGACAGTAGCTGCAGGTGACACCTGCCTCACTTGTAAAGGTCTGGTCGCCCAGGACTTGCTCAGCTCCGTGTCTGTGCCTGTGGCCCCAAGCTGCTCAGCTCTGCCCAGCCAAGGCGTGTGCTGGGCTGCAGATCACCTGGAGGCTGGGAGAGGCCCTGTGCGCAGGCGCAGGGCTCACACACACATGGGTGGCCTCCTGCAGGTGCTGGGAACCCCCACCCTCTTTGTTTGCACTTCTCTTATGTCACTTATCACCTTTTGTTGTACTTATGACGGTCACACTTTGGGTTGTTGTTTTAACTACGCACTTCCCTAAGCAATTTACAGACACTAATCTTTACAGCCACCCAGGCTAGGTAGGAATTATACCTTCATTTTTTATAGGTAGGAAATCTGGGGCCCTCACTGAATACCTTGCCCACAGAGCTCAAATCAATTTTCATTCTGTCCCTTCATAAGGTATTTGTATACACATTCTTTTTCTAATTCCATCTACCATCCATCCATTCATCCATTCACCCATTCACCCATCCATCCTGTTCTCTCACCCCCAACTTACCTACCTATTCACTTTATTCAATGTGGAACTTCCAAGATGGGGCAAGAATTGCATTCATTTTTATATTAACCCACTCAACACGGAGTCTTAGCATTGGCAGTGGGCTATGAATAGGCCACGGAAAAACCAAGCCTGACCTTGGTCAAAGAGACAGGAAGGGAGTAGAGAAGACGGTAAATTAAGAGGCTTTGCCTACTGAACTACCAACACATGGATGACTGCCAGAGTGGTGGATGAAGCAGGCACACCAGTTGGCAGATGAAGATTGCTTTGGGGTGACTTTCAATGTGGGAAGCGGGGAAAAGAAGGTAAACCGACGGAGAACAAAGGTGGTATTCATGGTCCAGACCGTCTTTGATCTTAGCCTGTGCTGTAAAAACTCAGGAGAACTGCTTCTGAGGTTTCGAGCACTCTCGTGAGGCTGAGTATAGAGTCAGATGCACTAGAACGGCATCGCTGTGACACATTCGTTGATTTTCGTCCTAATTTATCTCCTATGTGGTATATCTACTTGCATGCGAGCAGGCAGGAGGTTAACAATCGGGGGGCGGGGGAGGGGGGACGAAGCTCTGTGTGTGCTCACTGACCCTGTTTCACAGCACGCACACACTGCAGGCCGCACCCAGTGGGAATGACATCCTGGCACTGAAATCAAGACTGCAAAACCAACGAATAATTCCAGAAATGGCTGGGGCTCTCATTCTGTAGTTAGTATTGCTCTTTTTGCCAAGCAGATAAATACCGAAGGACAGAGACCAACCCTTGCCTCCTTCGGTTCCTCTCAAGGTATATTAGAAGGGCTTAGTCCACACTGTACTGCTTTACACGGCAAGAGGCCAAGCCTTGGGATATGATTGGGCCAAGTGTGGAAGCACACACCTTCAATCCCACCACTTGGGATGTAGAAGCAGCCTGGCCTAGGTTGTAGAAGAAATGCTTTGCTTTAAAATTTTAGGAAAAAAAAAAAAAGCACTTTAACTTCAGGACCAATTTAACTTGTGGTCTTGAAGAGCTGAGGAATTGTTAAGAGGCTCTGAGGCCGCGTGGTGGTTTGGAAGTAAATGGCCCCCAAAGGGAGTGGCACTATCAGCTGTGGCCTTGTCGGAGCAGGTGTGGCCTTGGTGAAGGAAACGTGTCACTCTGGGGGTGATTTGAGTTCTCCTGTGTTTAAGTTACTCCCGGTGTCACAGTCCACTTCCCACTGCCTTCTAATTAAGATGTAGAACTCTCAGCTCCTTCTCCAGCACCACGTCTGCCTGCACGCCATGATGACAACGGACTGAACCCCTGAAGCTGTAAGCCGGCCCTAATTAAATGCTTTCTTTTATAAGAGTTGCTGTGGTCATGGTGTCTCCTCACAGCAATGGCCCCACGTATGACAGGCCATCTTTGCCTGTTCTCTCTGTTCATGTATTTTATGTGGATGAGTGCTCTATCTTCATGCACGCCAGAAGACGGAGTCAGATCCCATTACAGATGTTTGCAAGCTACCGTGTGGTTGCTGGGAATTGAACCCAGGACCTCTGGAAGAGCAGCCAGTGCTCTTCACTGCTGAGCCACCTCTCCAGTCCCCATGCCTGTCTTTCTAATGCCAAAGATCGATCTATCTAGATACACACACACACACACACACACACACACACACACACACACACACACACACACACACACACCCTCTTTCAAGCTCAGCAGACATAAATCCCCTTGGGAGCCCTTCTTTCAGTAGAGAGACTGGCTTCTTTTATATGGGAGATGACTTCATTTCACCATCCACTTAAATACTTCCTAGATTTTACACAGGTTCAGACTGTCTCTTGGAGTCATAGCCATGGCTGTCTTGTATGGAAAGAGCTGCTCCTCCTAAGAGCCACTCAGAAGGTGGCTCTCCTGAAACTTGGCTCGGCAGAGATAGATGTACCTTGCTTTGCGTGCAGACATGGCCTAACTAGAAGCTGCAGGGTATCCAAACTGGGCTGGATTTTAGCCCCTCCTGGACCGACCTTACTTGGGCAGGCACTTTTGTTCAGGGCAGGGTTCTGAAGGTCTCATCATGTGATAGCTCTGTTTCTCAGACTCTAGACTAGCACTGGAGTCTCCAGCACACATCTCTAAACATCCTACAGACAGTGACGTTCAGTGTAAGACACACTTGCACTCTCTTTGAACACGTGCCGACTCTCGGTTTGACAGCCCTACTGGGGGCACATTGGCTTCACAGCCTTTCCTACCTGGTCCCCTTCAGGTACCTCCTGGTTTCTTTCTCTTTTAAAAGGATTTATTTTATTCTCAATTATATGTATGTATCCATGCATGGGTACATGTACATGTGAGCGCAGGTGCCCCCAGAGGCCAGAGGCATTGGATTCCCTGGAGCTGCAGTTACAGGCAGCAGGTGCTTGGTCCTCCGCAAGAGCAGTACATGATCTTAATTTCTGAGCCATCTCTCTCGCCCCTCCTGTTGGTTTCTTAACTCACGAGGTGCCCACTCAATGCCTTGAGTTATTCACTTTTCTCCCCAATGCCTTCCTGATTGAATTACTACTAGAAGTTCCTTCAAATTTAGGCACTTTCTGTTTTTTTTCCATGGCACTCAGTTTCACATTCTATTCTGCTGGTCATCTGTAAATTGACTGATGTGGGAGTAATTGGGCATTGTCTCAAAGAGGAAGTGAATTCCATCCATTGGCCAATTCAGTTTCAGGGTGTTGTTTATTTAAAGGCAGTAAGGGCTTAAGGGTGCTAATTCCCAACAAGTAACTTTCCTGCAGGTGCCCCTCACCTTGAGGCCTTGCCAGCAGAAGATAAAAACCCACGTAGAAGCCAGACAGTGGAGGCCCACCCTGCTGTGCTTGAGGGCACCCAATGCTTCCCTTTGGCTCCCAGGAACTGGGGGATTAACTGAAAATGAAGTCAAGTGGGCTTAACTTGCTCATGGACACAAAACCAGGGTTTCGTTGTTGTTTCTAAACAAGAAGACAAACCTTTTCACGGACAAAGACTGAAAGAATCAGTTGGGAAATCTAATCAGTTTCTTTCAACGAGTATTTCTTGGAAAGGTCTTCATTAGGCTCAGAGCTTTCTCAGTGAGCGATATTAGGATGTGGGTCAATCTGAGTACCCACAGAAGGAACAGAAATCGCCAAAAGCACAGGACTTAGCTCCCTCTGCCTTGGCAGGTTGTTTCTTCTCCCACCTTACGTCCCAAGTTAGTATTAGTTATGGGCCCTCAATGCCTCTCAGTAGGAATTTGAGAACAACGAGATGGCTAGCATCTACAAATAAACCTGCCCCGGCCTATTAAGGGACTGCATTTCATACTAGCTGGGACAAGCTGACTTTAGTCTAACACTGCCGCATATTGTTACACAATCTACAAATAAAAACAGGTTGGACCACCCTTGTCAAAAGGTTGATGTTTCTCATTTCCCAGACCTCACTAATCTGATGATGACTTAAATTTAGATTTCACAATGTTTCAGAATTAGATTTCTTAGGTAGAGGTTAGTATCATTTCTTCTGGTGACTGTCCCTGGGAGTTTAAAGGACATCCAATATTCCTTTCTCTTGTAAGCACATTGCCACTAGGCAGAAGCCACGATTAAACTGCTTCTCAGGTGAATGACATCAAGTACCTTGCTGTGGTTTAGTCCAGGAAGCTGGAATCCTTCCCAATTACAATGTCAATTCCGTGTTAATCTAAGTGAAGGTATTAAAATAGTGTGTCACTAAGCTTTCTCGTGCTAATAAAGGTTGGGGTAATTTTCCAGCCACTGCTTTTAAAAACTATACCCTTTACCACCATCAAAGAGGATCTTTGTAGGAAAAATTCTGGAAGTGGGACTGTAGAGATCAGGGCCAGGTCAGAAGCAGCCCTATTGCTGAAGACTGAGCTGTTGGACTGGGGTCCACCCAGACCCTCGTCTGGTGCGTCGTCTGCTAGCTCAGTGGCTCCACAAAGAGTGAGCAAAGCTGCAATAGTTGAGAAGATTTATCCTCTAGTGATGGAGGAGGGCTCTGGGAGTTGCTAGGTGACACCCTCTGTAAAAACACCGACAGGGCTGGTCTAGTTACCCTAAGGAGGAAGTAGACTGGACATTCAGAGGGAAGATGCCCCAAAAGATACTTTACTCTCCCTGTGGCTGTCAGACTAGTGAAAAGACAGCCCCAGAAATCTCCGCTGGAAGAGGGAGAAGGCTGGAATCTGTACCAGTCAGAGGAAGAGCTTGTCTCCTGGAAACGGATCTCACACAGTTCCAACATCTTACCAGTCAGCCTTGCCGGAGAGACTGGAATGAGCGAGCCATAGTTGGGTGGGACCACACCTTAACCAAATCTGCCTAGCTATGCATACCTCTTGTCGTCTATTTAAACCTAGACTCCCAATCAGAAGTCTCAAAGATGGATTAGAGTCTGGGTGAGGAGGAGGTGTTTACCAGAACTTTCTATTTGCTCTCTTCCCCCAATGTCACACTAAACAAATCTGTTTTCTCTGCTTTTCACCACTAAGTATCTCTTTAATTGGAGTATTGAGAACAAGTGGCTGAACCTACCTTGTTAGGCTGGGATGCTGGTGCCCAGTCTTTGACCTTAACAACCGCAGTGACATGCGTTGTGCAAGTGTAGAAGTTGGTAGTAGACAGAAGAATGACTGGAAAAGCCTTCAGCTTCTCCCATCTGGTAAGGGAAGAATATCCCAGTAGAGATAGACTGTATAACAACAGCCCCTGGTTTACAATTCTAACCAAGTGTGTCTTTTTCTAGCAGAGTTTGTGTCTACATTTGTACTTCAGAACAGATACCGTAAGCACCGATGCAGTTTGTGCATTACAAATGAAGAGAGAGACACATTCTTCTTCTACTAGTTTCACGGTGGCGCAGTTTCTCTCCAACGAGGCATTTACTTCCCCAGCAACTTGTGTGCCTTTCTTGTTAAGACTCTGGAAAAATGAGTATGTGCCTATTATCAATGTAAATGACAGCATTTTATACCTTGCTTTTAAATAGTTTTAGAGTTGCTTTAAATCATGTCTCTGTATGGGGTGGGGTGAGGTGGGATATGTATATATGGCGGCAGATGCACACATGTGCTAGAAGAAGGCATCCGATATCCTGGAGGAAGCTGCCTGACACGGGTGCTGGGAACCTTTGAAAGGGGAGGAGGTGGGGAGGAGGTACTCTCAACCGCTGAGCCATTCATTTCTCTGCCTCCTAAGTTTAAGAAAATTACTTACCTATTTATTTGTTTATTATTTTATTTGTGTGTGTGTGTGTGTGTGTGTGTGTGTGTGTGTGTGTAGCTAGAGGTCAGAGGGCAATTTGTGGGAAGTAGTTTTTTCCTTCTACTATGTGGGCCCCAGGGATGACCTGGCAGTAGGTTGGTGCCTTTGTCTGCTGAGCCATTATGTCAGCTCCATTTTGCTTTAAAAACAATAAAAACAACAACATAAATGACTGCATCTTGGTGCTCTTTCTTCATCAGTATGCATAGATCTTTCTCATTATCACCTTTCTTCCTTCCTTCTCTGTTTCTCTCCCTTCCTCTGTCCAACAGGGTCTTGCTATGTGACCCAGGCCAGATTTGAATTCAAGGCCCTCCAGCCTCAGCCTCCTGTGGTGGGGTGACAGTAGTCACCATGCTCAGTGTCCTCATTCTTTTTCAATGCCTGCATAGTGTTCCAATGAATCATAACTGAACCAGTTCCTTATTGATGGTCATTTAGGGAGATTTTAAGGTTTTGCAAACACAAAGAACACTGCAACTAATATCTTTATATTAATCGTGTGTATGAATATACCTATAGGAAAGTATATATGCATCTCCTGCACCAGAAGTCATGAGATTTAAAAAGGTTATAGTAATTGTCAAACTGCTTCTGGAACCTACACCCACAAGACACAGAGATACTTATGGGTTCCTCCTAATGAAGCGTGAAACAATATATATACTAAAAGTCGATAGCAGAGTCCCTGACACACAGACTATGATTATATGATTAATAGCTTTAGTAATGACTGTTAGGCTTTTTGATCTTTAAAATATGAGGGGTAAAAAATCCCATTAAAATCTTACTATTTGCTTATTTTACTTATTAATTTCTAAGGTAAATACACAAAATAATGAGTTTCATTATGGTATTTCCTTACATGTTTGTCCTTCTACTTTATCCTCATTTGTTCTTCTTCATTGCCCTTCCTCATGTCCTCTGCCCTCCTCTGGCTGGTTCCCTGCTCCTCCTCTTCTGTTTCATGTCACATGTATTCCACCATCTTGTCCCTCTTGTCCTTAAATCCCTGCTCCTTTCAAGATCCTTTTCTAGATTTATGGCCTATATGCACACACACACACACTCACACACACACACACTCACACACACACACACACACACACACACACACACACACACTCTTCAAAAAACCCTTAAACATTTAGAAAAGATAAGTGGATATTAGTGGTCAGCCTGAGAGTAAAATAAGCTATAAATGAAATACTTGTATCTCTTTCTTGATAGACTTATAGATAAATAAATAGCATATAGAAGAAAGAAATGGCGCAAACTGTGTTTTATTTTTACTTCAGCAAAGGCTTCAATGACTTTGGACAGGCTTCTAGTTCAAGATGCAGAAGAGAAAGGGAAATGTTTGTCTCCTTTTCCAGGGCCTTTAAAATGAGTACTTCTAAAAGCCCTGCTGTAATCATGGAAGAACACCACCAAAAGAAGAATAACTCCCCATGTTTCTGAACAAGGGAAATCTGAAAGTAAGAAGTACAACACTCATTCACGCAGGAGTCATTCAGATGGCCAGGGTCAGCGGCTCAGACTAGAACAGAGACATGCTTGTCAGACTGAGCGCACGAGGAAGTGTAGGCGAGAAGCTTCTGGAAACACTAGATTAATTCAAGGTGTGCCTGTGAAGGCTCTTTCACGACGCTCCTCCACAGCCTATGCTCAGGCAGCTGAGGGCATAGTGCAAGAGTGAAAGACATCAGAAAGATCATGACTGAGAGATGCTAAACTCTGAAGTACAAGAAACAAGGGCATCCAGGACTGGTACGGGGCCCAAGGACATCCTCATCCTTCTGGGGACAGGCTTGTCCTCAAGCAGGGGACACTCTCTATCCATGAATAACAAAATCTGGACGGACTTGTCTAGCGTCCTTCTTTTATTTATTTCCCTTCCTAACCAGTACTAGCAATGAAACCAGGACTTAAGCTTGCTACATACGTGTTGAGTCTGAGTCACATCTTCAACTCTTCTTCGTTCTGAGACAGGGTCTAGCTAACTTACAAAGGCTGGCCTTGAATTTGTAATCCTCCTGCCTCATCCTCTAGGGTAGCTGGGTTTATAGGCTCATGCTACTAGACTTAACTGAGTCTCATCATTGTTTTTAAAGATTTATTTTACTTTTAATTATGTGTATATGCGTGCATGCGCACGTGCGAGTGTGCATGTGTTAATGTGTGAATGTGCACATAAGGCTGCAGATACCTGCGGAGTTCAGAAGAAGGGGTTGGATTCTGTGGAGCTGGAGTTATATTCAGAAGTGCCTACAGGGAACTGAATTCAGGTCCCCTGGGAGAGTAGGACTCTAACTATTGCACCTGTTCTCTGGCCCTCATTCTTAAATAAGAAATGTAAATGACATTCAGAGATGGCCAGATTTTGTGGGAATATTTAACTATGTAAAGGTGTGTTACATTTGTTTCTGTGGCATTCGTTTAATGATGTGTTGCGTTCGTTTCACCTTGCCTGCCTAAGGCACCTGATCAGTCTAATAAAAAGCTGACCAGCTAGGCAGGAAATGGACAGGCAGGGCTGCCGGGCAGAGAGAATAAATAGGAGAGAGAGGAGAGAAAAAAATGAGAGAAAGAAGAAAGAGAGGAGAGAATGAGGGGAGAAAACGAGGGAGATCACGCCCAGGGCAAGAAGCTAGGCATCCACCAGCCAGCAGACATGAGAAGCAGTGAAAGCAAGATATACAGAAGGAAAGAAAAGTAAAAAGCCCCAAGGCAAAAGGTAGATAAAGAGAATCAGGTTATTTTAAGGTAAAATGAGCCTAAGCTAGGCTGAGCATTCATAACTAATAAGACGTCTTTGTGTCATGATTTGGGAGTTGGTTCGTGGCCTGGTACAGAACCCTGCCCCCACTGAACAACAACACAACAAACAAAAACTAATTCACAGTATTGTAGAGAAGGAGAGCCCATTTGTCTCCTAACTCTTAGTTCTGGTTCTAGTTTGTAAGCCACTTTAGGAACTGCCCATCTACCTTCTTGGTCTCTCTGATGCTCACACACTCCAGCCAGTCATCCTGCTAGTTCCCAGGAGGAACCACACTGCCTGGGCTGTTCCTGCAGGTGGACACTCTCAACTTAAAGTCTTTACTAGTCACCTTCTCAGTGAAGCCATGTCTTTAACAAGTGCTGGAAGACATTATCAAGACACACACACACACACACAAAATAAATAAAAGGAGGAAAAGCAAGAAAATTAAGATGTGTAAGCTAGACACTTTTACATTAAATGAATAGGGATTCCAAACAGAAGAGGAAATCAACAACAATAACATTAACAACCAGAAAAAAAGAAACAGAAAAAAAGTTGGTAAGTACCATTAAAAAAGAAAAACAGAAAAAGAAAAAGGGGGCTCTTTATTAATATAGAAGTTATAAAATACAGAGTACACATTAAAAATAAGTGGATGTCTTCTTAATCTGCGTAAGACTTAATGTTAGACTCTGCTCTTTCAAGTGGATACTCTCAAGTCTTGAGGACTTAGCCTTTGTTGGGAATAAGTTTAACACACTATAAGTGATAGTGTGAGATCAAAAACAGGAACAAGAACAATACACCTTGCAGGTTAAGGGTTCTGTTTGCAGTAAGGACAGTTAAGAATGAGCTCCTGTTTGTCTTTTGTTTGTTTGACCCATTTGATCACAGGTGGGCAGGAGGATATGTGGGCAGGAAATACGTCAGGATGTATGCTTGCCCCTAATTGGATGCAAGTGGAAGATATGACAGGATGTATGCTTGACCCTGATTGGATGTAGGTGGAAGGCACGTAGGCAGGAAATACATCAGGATGTATGCTTGGCCCTGATTGGATGTAGGTGGGAGGCACGTAGACAGGAAATACATCAGGATGTATGCTTGGCCCTGATTGGATGTAGGTGGGAGGCATGTAGGCAGGAAATACATCAGGATGTATACTTGCCCCTGCTTGAGCCTGATGGGAAATGCGGTGATTTGTAGGTTTTGTCTTTTTAAGCCTCTGCAAAACATGACTTGTGGCCATTTCCTGGGAACCCGGGGATGGTCCTGGCCAGAGCCCATCTTCCTGGCCAGTATTTAATTAAAGCTTGCTTCAAATTTGGCTTAAAATTGTGGTAGTAGTCTTGTTCTCTCCTGGTGGGATGAACCATAGCGATCATGATGATGCCCCTGGGGAGTCAGACGTGTCTTCTAATGGGAGGAGGAGAATGAGGGAAGCCCTGAAGTACAACACGGTGTGGTGGCAGTTTTGACTTTTAAAGCCTGGGCAGGTGGCAGGAAGCAGCAGAGCTGAGAGGCCATGAAGCTTGATTTAGCTAAAAAGACAGAGGGGACTGTCTCCGACTTCATTTGATTGACAGTGGCGATTAATGAGGAATAATTAATGAGGATTAAGTAGGAGGAATGAGATGAGATGTTGAGTGCCTACCATTCCTGACCTGAGGACACACACATTTTATTTCCAACAGTGGGCAAGGATGGCACACGCGGAGGTGCACACACGGAGGTCGGAGACAAAGAAAATGGAAAAGTGGACGAGGGATGAATTTGAGGGCAAGAAACAGATTTGCACAAGGGAAGTAATCCAGAGACAATATTGAGATGGATAGGAAGAAGAGAAATGAGAGAAATAGCAGGGCAAGACAAGGTCATCGGGGGAGGGGAGGGTCCACATTGCCAGAAACAGTCTTAGGGTCAGAAGAGGAAACAACCTGCTAGGAAGGGTTTGATGAATCTCGCTTTAGCTATGATAGATAGATGTGGGCAATGGGTAGAAAACTGTACCGAAAAACCAAATCAAGAAAGGCTAAGAAAAACCAACAATAAGAAGAGCATTGATGCTGCATGGGGGCGGGGGTAGGAGGTGGTTTGCCAGCTTGGAACACTGGGTTGAGCCACAGCGGTCTCTCTGGAACCTTACAGAACTCTCTCTGTTCCTACGGAGGCAGGTGAGGCATTGTCCCTTCCCACTCAACCTTCATTCCTGATCCTGTCTTCCTAATGACAGCACTTCTCTCAAAGCCTCAGGTAACTCACAGAACTACTCCACAGCGTTCACTTCTCAGGACCTCTATTCTGAAGTGACCCAAAAGCAGCTCATATTAAAAACAGACAGAGGGAAAGCCAGGCCCTCAGAGTTGAAAAGTGAGGAACAGCCGGCAGTTCCCTCCACCCTGGGACAATGCAGCAGTGACAGCCACAGTCGCTCTCCTGGAGCCTTGTAGGACAGCAGGGCCTGACTCATCTTCCTCAGACTCTACCTCCATTGTGTCACACCACAGCTCCAGAGCTAACAATGGCCTTTCATTGAGTCCTGGATGTCCCCACGCCTCTCCAGGGTCCTCCCGTCTCCATCTACTTTCCATTCTGGTCCTGCTGTTCTTGCTATGGCCTCCTTCATTCTATCTCCTTCTGCTTATACTCTGCCCCCTCACACAGCCTCGAGACAAGTCCAATTATCTCCCCTTTGGACATCCGCTTCTAGCTCTTCATTCCCCATATCTGGCTGTAGGAAACTGAATCTAATACGAGTTGACCGGACAATGAGAATCATCACCCAAAGACAAGACTCGGCACTATGAAGGAAGCTTATCCTGGCATTTTGTTTCAAACCTCCATGGTAACTTCCTTTTCAAATGTGGGTGACAAGACCCATTGGAAGAGGGCCCCCCTGAGGGATATAAAGGCCGATCCCAGCTTTCCCCTGCTTGATTAGTATTATGTAAACTTCTTCAAACAGATCATCCATTCGGCGAGCCATGATTTGAGACCATATGGAAACTTGGAAAACTGTCGTCATTATTCGTAGACACCACAGCAAGGAAAAGCACAATCAAGTGCAATAATTTCTCAGCAGCGGCATTTTAAGGCCGCGCACAGCTGGAAACAACCCAGGAAAATAACAAGATGCTACGTCGGGGAGGCAGCAGCTGCCGCAGCCTATCTCCAGCTGGGATAGACTGGTGCTGCCCATGGAGTTCTCTTGCAGTTTACACCCTCTGCGTGGGTATATTAGCTTCCGTTGCTTGGTACAAGCAAAACACATGGATTATACTTCAAATGTAAAGCAGACTATAATCTCCCTAAGTGCAGCGAGGTTTTTTTTGTTTGCTTTTGTTTTGTTTTCGAGAGGAGGCTCATGGACCTACACAAGCCAGGGAGAGCACATCGGCCTTAAACTTGTGACCGTCTTCCCACCTCTGCCTCCAGGACGCCGTCAGTTTTCACATTTTTGTCGCCATCATTTTTTTGAGGCTGTTCATTTACTAGTGATTGCTGAATATCAGAATAAATCACTTTTTATACACTTATAAGACATATTGGGGTACACTTATTTGATTAAGCTATGTTTAGGGGGAACTGGCTTTTAATAGAGTAGGCACCTTACTAAAAAAAAAAAGCACATAAAGTGCAGGGGGAAATACTAACAAAACTTCAGCTATTAAACCCTATAAATATCAGAAATATCAAACAAGATAGAAGAGTTGGTTAGATATTTCAGAAATAGCTGAAAATTGAAGGTGAAATTTTGGAAAGCAATGTGGTCGTTGGGAATGACTATCTTTGGGGAGGTCACCCAGAAAAAGAGTATGACATGTGATTACGTCAAAACAGCCAGTTGGAATTAAACACAACCTTGAATGGTAAAATGCAGCCACACCCACTCACTGAAATACAAAACCGGAAAGTTGGGGGCTTCAGGCAAAAGTCATAGATGAGGTAGCTTTCGGTAACGGTAACGACATTGCTGAGCTTGGTGTATTCCATGAGAGGAAGGTCTGTAATCCTACAGTCTGAATGTTTGTGTTTCTACAAAAGTCCTGGTCTCCGTTGAGACACTGGTTCCTAGGTTGTTCCTTAGATACTACGTAACCCAGGTTGCTCTTGAAGTCAGCCTTCCCACTGCTGGGATTACAGGTGCGGACCTCAATGCCCTGCTTTACATAATTGTTGTTGTTGTTGAAATGCAAATCCTCAAATGTGGAAAGTGAACAGGTACAGCCTTTGGGAGGTCAAGAGAGTCAAGAGAGTGCAACCCTCAGAAATGGAGTAACTGTTCTTCCAGAGGCGGCAGCAAAGGCGAGTGGACCTGAACCAGCAGCCGGCCCTGCCACTAGAGATACACCTTTCAATTGTTTGATTTTTTTGTTGCAGCAGTCCGAACAGACTAAGATACAAGGCTTTCCTCTTCCAGAAGAATGAATGAGGCCCAGGTCGGAATCCAGAGAGAAAAGGGAAGGAGTAAGAAACACCAGGGAGCCACTAGTACACTTTATGAGCAGAGCATTCCTTCAGGTTAAAACAAATGGTTCGTGAATTAAGTTTCAATCCTCTTGTTGAGACCTTAGTGAAATCAAACCCATGATCACATTTAAACCGGGGCATAGAATGTGTAGGGGGCAGAATGTGCTGTAGTAGAAATACATGTATTTGGCCAGAAGGGAGTGTTTTATCTATAAACACTGCAAAAGCATTTAAAGTTTAAGCAGACAAACAAAAGCCAGGACCACTGGATAGGACAAGGCAGACTCTGAAGGGATAAATGTTTGCTTTTGTTTTGAGGCCTGCCTCCCCCTCCACGGACTCCAGTTCCCCCGCCCTGACCCTAGCCTGTGGGGGTGGACATCTGGACCCGAGGCACAGGAGGCGAAAGCTGCCCTCTGAACGGTCACTGTGTCTTCTTCAGCCATCTGCCCTGGATTTCCTAGGATTCTGTCGTTCTGTCCCATGTAGGAGAATAAAATAAGCAAATACAGAGATCAAAAGTTAGAGGGAACGGAAGACCCAAAGACATGGTCTTCACTGCAGCTGGACTGAGGGGCACCAAATCCGGAACAGCTGCAGAGTATCCCCAAAACCCCAGGCTTTGCTTCCTCCTAACTCAAGCCTGCTGTGACAGTTTCCTGTCTCCTGTGTTCTGACCTCCCACTCCAGGCTGCACGCATCACAGGGTGTTCACCACGCAGGAGTTTCCCAGAGGCTCATCCTATGCCACGTGACAACGGGTAATCAACGCAGCATGGGAGGGGCCAAGGCCATGAGGAAATGTATCGTGTGTATAATACTATGCATTATTAAATCCAGGACGCTGTTTTTAACGATCAGTCAGGTGTGGAAGCACCTGCTTGTAGTCCCAGCTATTTGGCCGTTTGAAGCAGGAAGATCACTGGAGCTCAGGAGTCTGGCTAGCCTGAACAATGCAGTGAGACCAAGTTAAAAAAAAATAATAAAACAAACCAAAAACTAACCAGAGTCACCTTCTAGAAAAGTGATTGCATTTCTTAAAAACAAGATATCTATACATTAGAGAAAACAGTTTTCTACAAAAGGCTTTGTCTAACCCAAACTCCTGAACTAGATACATTTACTTAAGAAAAATAAGCAGCTCATCTACTCCTATGAGAAACAAGCAAGGCTTTAATCCCAGCACTCTGGAGGCAGAGGCAGGCATCTCTGTGAGTTCGAGGCTAGCCAGGTCTACAAAGGGAGTTACAGGACAGTCAGGGCTACAGAGTGAGACCCTGTCTTGAAAATAAAAAACAAAAAACAGAAAAAACAACAACAAAAAAAACAAGAAAAAGAAAAAACCCAAAAGACAGTATAGCTTTCGATCTATCAAGTTGAAAGGGAAATTTTACAAGTTCATTACATTTTTTTAATTACGTAAGAAAGTAAATATCTCTCATTTGCATTTGTTTTCCCAGGAATTTATTGCCATATGTTATACATATTAATGTCAGCAATACTTCCATATTTTACTAAAACAGTAATATTTAAGAGCTATATTAACACACTGTTAGACATTCTGCATGTATTAAGACAAGGAAAATTGCAGATGATTGAGCCTTATTGCTGTGAGCAAACAAGTGTCTGCCTCAACATCTTAGATACAACTTTTTTATACTTTATTTTTATTTGTGTGTATGTGTATCCGTCTCTGTGTGTGTTTGCTGTGTGTATGTGTATCCGTCTCTGTGTGTGTTTGCTGTGTGTATGTGTATCTGTCTCTGTGTGTGTTTGCTGTTTATGTGTATCCGTCTCTGTGTGTGTTTGCTGTGTGTATGTGTATCCATCTCTGTGTATGTTTGCTGTGTGTATGTGTATCCATCTCT